>BGPR01028890.1:0-19648 GCA_013235015.1 Araneus ventricosus | reverse complement strand
ATTACTAAAGGAACTTTGCATGGCACCTACCAAGCAAGTGTAATGTAATGTATTTTATTCTCCTGCAAGCTTTGTAATGAAATCTAAAATAAAATTATTCCTTAGCTTTTTATCTGTGTACAGACATAATTAAGCTTTATAAAACTTATTTGAAGATGTGAATAATTAACATTCGAACATAAACATTTGGAAATTCTTCAGTAATGATAAGAAATTAATGTCACTTAATATCCGTACTAGAATTAATCCTTATTCCGCGATCCTTACTATTTATGAATAAAATATTGTAATCCCCACTTACAAAAGCCTACAACGAATAGAAGATCTCTCATTAATAATGAAAAATAAAAAAGCAGTAAAATAAAAAGGTTCATCATGTTTAATTGGTAAAATTATAGCTTAATTTATGTTAAATAAAAAATGCATATTCACTAAAGACATAAATATCTAAACATTATTTTGTTTTAAAGAGCTTTAACTATTAAGAAGAAAATAATATTTCTTAAAAAAGTCATTGAAAAACCATTTTATCATCATTAATAGCTGAAAAATATCTTTTTAATCTGAAAAAGGAAAAGTTTTCTAAAATACTTTCAAACATCATATGTGCGTTTTTGAAGCCTAAAATGAATAATGGATTTCTGCTCAATCTTGATTAGCAAGCATCAGTTTAAAATTAAAAAAAAATCATTTTATCCTAGTTTTCAATACTTTTGTCAATCTTCTTTTTGCATTTCAGTTTATTACATACTGACATAGGTGTGTCCAAAATTTACTTTTACATTAATCTCCGTCATAACTGTTAACCAGACGTAATCTTAATGGACATCAGAAAAGTAAGTTTCGGTAATTAGAGTGTTATGTCCATTGGATTTTGATCTATGACAAATTCAAAGTATGATTAACCAAATAGAAAGAAAATCTTTCGGAAAGTTTGGAATGATTTATCTTTATGGAACATCAAAAAGCATTTTCTTACTGATCATATTTCATGCCTTGACATGAGAAACAAAAGTAGCTCAGAATCTAGTCGAAGTTTATCGTTTGTTTTGGAGTTTAACTGTTCACCAGCAATGCGAGAGCGAAGAGAAAACGATTTAGAAAATGTAATGTTGCCATATGTTTCTCATTAAAAACGCATTTTGTTGGAAGTCTCTCTCGGATATATAATGCTTTTCGATCCATATTGTTGCCTTATTGGTTGTTATTACTTCAAGACAAAAAAACTCGAGAAAGAATTGAAAGACCATTTATACATTTTTGTACTCAAGATTTTCTGAACAACTATTACTAGCACATTAACTATTTTTTTGAATTTTGTAAATTTATCCTAACTATGTGTTTCTTAAAAAGTTTCTTTTGATACGAAAAATTGTGGACAGACTGTGAAAATAAAATTTATATCTCGCAGTACTTTTTACAGGTTTTGTTTGTTATATAAGTTTCTCCGGTTTAGAAGCATCTTATGGAGAAAAAACCCATTCCTTTAGAAAATTGTTTAGAAGGTTTTTTTTCCAACTATAGTCTTTTTTTTGCGCCTAATTTTTTGCCACCAAGTTACCATTTTTATCACTTTATTTCCTTGTATTGAAGTTTGATATAGATAGTTTACTTCTAATTTTTTACGAAACAGCTGATGAGCTTAGAACGTCTTCCATTTCGATATCCGTTATCAACGCTTTTATGTTTTCATCAGTTAGAATGTTATTTGGGATAGGATCATTTGTTTATTATATTTATCAGAATGCGATACAAATACATTTTAGTATTTCTTTCAGTTATTTTCTGAAGAGAATTTGAATTTGTTCGTTCTATCTAAATATAAATGTGATTTTAATCTGAATGTTTTTCTCTGATTATTGCTAGCTTAAGTTCTTTCATAAAGAGGCTACTGATAAATGAAATGTCTAAATATATTTTTGAAACCGCGAATTTGGAATTGAATCATGAAAATCTTTCCATCTTTTCGTGCCATATTTAGATAAGACCTAAGATGCTTTCCGATCACATGTGAAATTATATCTTCTTTCTTTCCATTATTAGCAATAAATATAGCCAAAACATAAGGGGTAGTTAACTAAACACGTAAGCAATATTATCTCAAAGATGATTAGATGTCAGACAAATTAGTTCTGATTGGAGGGAGTGAAATCCTAATGTACTTTTGGTACATAAATTTGTACCAACATGCACGTAAAGGAAAAAAATAAATCACTAGTTGAGCATATGCATTGCCGGTAAGAAACATATTTCTAGTGGTACAAGTGCTGTACCTTAATGGTACAAACCGAAGCATATCTGACAACATATTATGTACCGTTCCTCATGAGTGACGAATCTCTTTCTGAGGAGTGATTATTTTTGAGTAAAGAAAAAGTCTAAAGCGCAATGCCCGAAAATTATACAAAATTACGATAAAGAATTAACCCTTTTTCATAGTTTATGCAATGTATCAGGAAGAATGTTGAACTTTGATAAAGTCTCTGACATAAAATTTCTTCACCTTTTACCTTCTGGGACTGAATCTTTCTTAAAAGTTTCAATTGTACCTCCTTTCCATCGAATTTTGCAAATTCAAATAATCATCATTTAGTGTTAAATATATGCATGCAGTGTAGTTGTTGTAGATATGTTTGAAGAGGCAATTGCACAAAAAGCATTAAAAGTCTTTATTGTAGTCATCAAAGGATGTTTCAAATTAAAAGGAAATGTGTATCCGTTAAGTAATGGTGGGATTTCCAATTCCTATAGTTTCCAAGCAAAACAAAACATAGCCAAGATATTTTCACTGCATAAAAGAACATATAAGAAACTTTCGGAAATGCGGTAAAGTTTCGTGATGTGCGCTCATGTCATCACTTGAGGGTGGATTCGCCAGTGGGATTACCAACTTAAAGAAACCGACTAAAACACGACAAACTGAAAAAATCGCTCAAGTCATGTCACCCCACCTGACTACCTGTGCTCGTATCACGGGACTTCCCCATATTTCCGAAACTCTTTGAATCATTCTTCCGTGCAGTGGAAGTATCATAGCTGTATTTTGCTTGGTAACTATAGGAATCGGCATCCCGTCAAAATAGCCCAAACCATAAGAGCCTTGACAAAATAGTCCTTGCGGAAATAGCCACCACAAAATAGCCCCCTACAAAATAGACTACGACAAAAAAACCCTGACAAAATAACCCAAATTCAAATACTGAATGACATTAAAAAACATTATTTTGACCGGGCTGTTTTGTCGGGTCACGATAGGAGTCAGAAGCCCCACCATGCTCTTACGGACACACTGTAGATGGTTTGAGCAGATGACCATTTTGGTAATATTGCGCGCGAAGTTGTGCATATTACTGGTGAACGTCAAATAGCGGCTGAACTTTCTGTGACTTCGAAACGGGAAATCTTCTAATTAAAAAGGGAAAAGATGAAAAATTGGTGAATCGGTTGAAGAGCATCGGATACAGGCGACCACTGCTAAGTTAGTTTAGCTTAGATATAGTGACGCTCGTTTTCAAGCAGCACGACGGACCTCGTAATTTTGAACCGCAGTGAGATGACAAGGACATCTGAGCAGGTACCTCTCCATGCTACCGCAGCACACCAGCGGGGGGGACGTTTGACCCACTACGTGTGACTTAATGTGCATCAGGCCCATATACAAGACGGATCATCATTGGAACCGGGTGTCGAATCTTGAACCCTCCGGCCCGATGCTGAGACCTTACCACTAGGCCACCACGACTCGCCTAAAATAGTAAAAGTGATAGTAATTCTACTTTAAGAGGTTATGACAGAAGAGGTTATACATGCATTGATCAATTTTTAATGGTAAATTCTAATTTTTGTTATTAGCAAATTGAGTTCTTTCTTTTTTGGTGTTCAAAATTTAATTTCTTGGTATTGAGTCTTACTTACACATACCCTTAAGATGATGGACTACTGATTCAGAATTGCTTCTCAGGCGTAATATCTTAAAATATTCTAAGCTTAATTAATTTTCCGACAATTCCAATAAAATATTTCAAGAATCTCTAATATGGCGTGCTACAGGTTCAGTATTGCTTCTCAAATATCAGAAGATATTCTAATTCTTATTTTGATTCACTGAACATTCCCTCAGAAAATTTCCAAGAATCAAAATTCTTCAGAAAAATTAGTAATGCATATTTGTCAGCAACATCTATCAGATAAAATGTTGAAGTTCAGGTACTTTTTCTCTACGTGTTTATAGAATTCAATACTTCGAGAAAAGAATTTCCCAAATTAAAAATAGAATTCAAAACAAGTCAATGTCCATAAGGATTCGTATTCGGAATTGCAGGAAAATGCAATAAAATTTATTTAGAATGAGAAGAAAAATGCCAACTAGATTTTGAACATACTCTGGTGACTCTGTAGCTTCTTGCAACTTCCAAAATACATGAATTTCTTTGACATGATAAGAAACAAGTATTATAGATTTAGGAAGAATTCTTGTCTTGGGGGAAAACACTCATGTCAACTAACCTTAGGAAAAATATAAACACATAAAGCATACATAAACGAATATTTTATGTTTTATTCATGCATTCTTGTTGTTTCTTATTTCTGTAAAACAATCTTTGAGCCCATCTCGTCGCCCATTCTTTTATTCTTTAGAAATTTTCCTCACTAAAATCCATTCCGTTTCCTTATTCACGAAACACCGCCTCGTCTGAAAACTTTGCTATTTCAAAATATATAGTTTCTCTTTTTCTTGCTGTTTCATCTGGTAATATTTTGTTTCAAATTTTATATATATGTAAGGTGCATAATAATTTTTGAATTCATCCCTGTTTGAAGATCGAATTTGGTGATTGAAACATACGAACATGTGATAAAACATTAAAATCACTTTACAAGAAGCAGAAAAATGCATTTTAAAAATTATTATCTATATTTAAATAATGAAAATCAGTTAAATATGCTCTTTAAAATAGAACTGGAAAATATTTTGGTTATAAAATAAAATGAATATTTTATGGATAGTATTAAAAATTGTAAATAAAATATTTATTTTCATCATTAACCATTAATTCATTCCTTAAAAGTTTATTAACTTTTTAATCACTTGAAGTATTAAGAAGCTATTTTATAACCTAATTATTTATAGTCAGAGAGACAAATTTCCTAAAGATGAATTTCGTCATAAATTTGACTGGAGTCTACAATTTTGCCTTAAAGACCTCACACTAATTCTTGTGACGTTTTTGATTTATCGTCTCAGACAAATCTACCGACATGCAGACATAATTCTAAAATGGCTTTTTCGGATATAGGGAGGCAGTGGAGAATGCAGGGGGGAGGGGGCTATCGGGCTGCAGCCCTCAAGAGCTAAACCAAAAAAATTTAGTTAAAATCACTACAACTGTTTCTTCTTAATTTTCATTAAAAAAATAACAAAATCGTGACAGCATTGCTTTCTGGCTCGACAGACTCAAAAATATTCCTACTTTTCTAGTCATTCCACTTTCACTTGTAGCGTTGACGCGGTCAAAAACATTTTTTGGCTAGTTATTTGATTGTATTTTTTATTAAATTATCTAAAGTGATGTACTTCTCTTTATGATTCTTGTTGTCAGGTGAGGAAAGTCTGTTAAGTTAAAGTGTTTTGGTTTACATAAGCCACGAGATTTGACATTCGTCACTACGATACAAAATGTTTTTGACCTCAGACCCCGCAGACTCGAATCCTGGATTCGCCACGGTAGGGAGGTCTAAAATATGGAGATTCATCAAAATCTGAGAGTCGAATTGTTTTTTACCATTACGATACTTCCTCTTTATATATTTATACGGGAAATGTAAACATGGGCTAGTACAGGGATAGAGAACCTGCTGCCTTAACCCTTTAACGTTCACTGGTTTCGCAGTGAAACCACACATTGAACAGTTTTTACTGCACGTGGGCGAAACGAAGCTTCATTTTTCTTTCATAACTTAAGAGCCAGATTTATAGGCCAACTTATATAAAAATTCCAGTTCAATACCGTTAGTATTCACAAAGATATCGGCATTGCAAGAGCTAAATTGCTTTCGATTTCTAAGAGAAACAAAACTATGAGAGTTCTTGCGCAAATTGATATTTTCTAAAACTGAATCGTCGAAAGAAAAATTGAATTTTATGAAGGTTGAATATCCTGATTACTCACGTAAACTTATAAATTAAATACATAATTTAAATTGCATTTCGATGATAACTTACTCGGAGGAAATATAGCCCGATAAGGTTCATTGGCTTCACTGTGAAACCAAAATTTCTTAAAAATAAAAAATGCCATTTTTTCCCTTTACATATTTATGATCATCTACATGTCTGTTACTCATTTTTGAAATAAATTTAGGAATTTTCAGAACGAAACATGCAGTGAACTGTAAATGGTTAATTCCGCATGAATTTCTTATGCAGCCTTACCAGCTATTTGCAATTTGCATTGAAATATATAATTATCTGTAATATAATAACAATAATTACAGAACAATAACTTCTTAAGTTTCTGCTCGTGCAGCCTTTTGCCCAACTGCAGAAATTTAATGAAGCATTTCAATTCAAAAAGCTTCCCCACCTCTTGGCTATTCTTTCCATGTTATCCTCTTGGCAGGCACTCTGGTGCACAGTTAGAATGAAGATCATAGAGTTCCTTAATTTAACCCTTTGCGGCCGATGCCGCCACTCTGGCAGCATCGACTGCAAAGGGTTAATATGATAAGGTTTACAAACATTCTTTAAACTGCATGATTTAAAAAATGTAACGCACAGAATGCAACGCTCAACAGGACAGACAGTTGCACCTTGAGCTACCAAATTTGGCACGTATTTACTTCTTCGGTTGTAGTTTCTCACTAAGAAAGGGGCTTCTAAAATTTTAAATGGGCTTTTAACCCTCTGAGCGGCACAAATGTCTTTTTCCGTTTTCATTGTTCAGTTCAAAAGAAGATGGCTCGCATTTATTTTTATATTTTCTTAAACAATCAAGGATAAAATATTGTTAAGATTTCGGAGATATAATTAAATATAAAAAAAAAACAATTCATTTACTTTAAAAGCTAAGTTTTCTAACTTGGCTTCTAAAAGTTCAAAATAATTGGGCGCTGAGAGGGTTAATTAATTAAAAATAAACCGAAATTTTAATTTTTCTCGGCAATATCTCCGGGAAGGATATTATCTCACAAAAACTATTTTTAAACCATTTTAAAATTAAAAAAAATTGTTTTTTCAGTAACACCAATTTAATTTACATGTAAAGCTTTATTTAATTTTAATAAATCTTTTAATATTAATTTAAATTACACTGTTCAAGTAAGCTTTTTATTGTTGTAATGAAATTCAATCTAATTTTATTGTTTCATCAAATCTTTCATTCTCCGGCTTTTGCCAATGTTAGGAACAATGGCTTTCTTTGGAAACTAATTCAATTTCGCTTTTAGTAACACGATAATGTTCTTAGGTTGGTATTCTTTCTGTAAATTGTGTGAATCGTTGCGCCCAGAATGCAACGGTTGATGCAATCGAGCCAGATGAAGACAAGACCAACGAATCAAGCCTAAAACATGATCATACTACGAGGTTTCGGATTAGAGATTCATGTCAGTTTTTCTCACTTTAGAATACCTAATTTTCTTCACTTATCTTGTAATCGCCAGTGACCAACTATATAAATCAACACCATTCTTGATTTGTGAGTATGGATTACCTGTTTCCATCCACTAAATATTGGAAACAGGTAATAATACATTGGTAATCATAATTCTTCTTTTTTCATTCTTTCAATGGTAAATCGGTAGAATGCTAGCCAAACAATCGGTATAAAATTAGAAATGAGAGTTATCTTCAATTTGATAGAATTGATGTCTGTTTTGACTCTTCATATTCACAAAAGCTGATATCGAAATTCGATTATTTTCAAACGAGTGTCATTAGTTTTCATGATAAATTTTCCATTAACAGTGGAAAATGTAAGACCCAATAATTGTGAATGCAAAAATATCTTTTTAATATTTACTTGCCAGTCAAAAATATGGAAACTGAAATGAATGTGGCTTTGCAGCTCAAGCGAAATGTCAGAAATTGTGAGTTCGAATGCGTGACAATAGCTGTTGTCAAAGTCAGAGTAAATGGACGTCAAATGAACGACAAAGTTCGTGACAAATTGTTTCGATTGTTAGCTGCAAAACTGCGATTAGTTTTAAACTTTTCCACGTTATGAAATGTATCCATTATTATCCATGTCCTCTTTAAGTGAAATCATTTAAGTCCATTAGTAGTGACAGTTGTTTTCATCTTTCAAAGAGGTCAGAATGTATTATTAGTAATAATTAGTGCTGATTTATTAAATTATGTATAGATACTAAATTTTAAAGGTAATATAATATAATACTGCAAAGAGTGTCAGAGTAGTATTTAGCATCACTTCAGATTTGAATTAATTAGCTTTAAAATAGCAGTGAACTGTTCACTTTTCTATTTAATTGTTCACTTTCATGCATACTATTTGCACTACTAGCAGAATAACCGGCCTGTTCTTTTCCTTATCAAAACATTGTGGGAATAGGGAAAGGAACAGTGTTATATTAAAAACATAATGTTTATTGATGTTATTAATTTATGGAATATAAAATATTATTAATTAATATTAATTTATGGAATTATTAAAATTCTAATGAAAGAATTCACAAATTAAACGTATATTAAATTTTCTGTCATTTGATTATAAAGTATTCTGTATTCCATACCTTTCTTACATTTTTGATCCATTATAAGGCATCTTCTTTTAGGAACCTTGGACACAAAAATTTCATGAAAATTGATCCATTTATGAAATGTCTTTTAACTCTTTCAATAATGAAGTATCCGAAGTGCCTGTTCAAGCAAGGTAAGGCGGTTGCCCGAATATCGCTGCAAAATCTACACCATACCTTTCATTAAGTGTGATTGATTGAATATTTGAGGTGCATGTTTTGGTCGTTAGACCCATTTTCTTATACAACCCCCCTCATAGCCATTGGCTGAGCTTTTGTATATCGACCCATTGAGAATACGAGATGTTATTTCGGCTTTTGTAGGGAATTTATGTAATCTTTGAAACAGGAACGACTCAGGCGTTACATTATTCTGAGGTCTCAGGGCCCCTCGGCTTCTGGGAATAAGAAGGTTTATGATTAGCCTCCACCAGCCCAGAAGGGTGTGCGTGTGTGTAGAAAGTTGGGTCACATTTACTGTCACAGTAATTTTAGTTGAAAAATGAGAAACATGTTTACTAAATTTCATCAAAATTGCTCCAGACGTTTTGAGAATACATTCCTGTATGCCTAAAGGGTCCAAAGGAGGTGCGTTAGATGAGATTTAACCCTGTCATATTTTTGGTTTAACAAATTAAAATACGCGAATCAAATTTCATATCAGTTTATCGATTTTTATAGGTATTTAAATGACTCACATCCACCCTACCCAGAAGTCTGGCTTAGGTGTATTTATCTTCTGAGAGGTTTATTAGAGAATATAGGATTTTCAGCTATTAAGATTTGAGCATGCGGTTGATTAAACAAATAGAAAGAAAATTACTTTTCAATATTTGATCTATGTGACTTGCCATGAATTTAAAAATGAAACGACATTCTGGTAAAACTTTTTCCATATAACATAATATTAAAAATGCAACAAATCTTTTACAGCATAGTAATTCTTTAAATCCACTGTTTTGTGGTAAATGAAACAATGACGACGTTACAATATGTTATGATAATTTTAATCCATTATAAGAAGAAAAGAATTTAGACCGACAAAATTGTAAATGCCTGTGACTGTAAAAGTAGTTTTTCGTGTTTTATAATCTAGAATTTTGTGTGAGTTTTTGAGTGAATGTAATTTACAAATTTTGAATTGTTTTAAATTTTATTTTCGGTCACTTCTGATTTTAATGCATAAATTTTAGATTTCAAAAAATTTGAAAATCTTTAAAGACGTGTTTTTCATGGTAGGCAATATAACTTAACTATCTAAATTTTTCAATGTTTCAAAGAGGAAGAAAAAGCTGACTTTTAGCAACCATTAACAAATATTTCTGAGATTTTCACATCTGGTAGGAACATGTCGTCTAATGTTCATATTAGATGTCAAAAAGATTTAGAATGTTTCGTTATTGGCTACGACAAACTTGTTTCTTTCTTCCGCTTTGAAGATTGAAAAAAAAGAGAAAGGTGGTATTGCTTGTTGAGCGACGATATATAGGGGGAATGCGGGAACATTGATACACTTTTCTTTGGAAAGCTAAAAAATTATTTTACCAACGGAAATAATTAGAACTCATTAGTTAATCTAATATAGGATTTCAGTGGAATTTTGGTCATTAAAACCCTCTAAGCGTTTTGAACGTATTTTTCCGTTTCTCATACTGAGTTCAAAAGCAGATAATTCATGTTTAGATGTATAATTTGTTAAACTACCACGGATAAAATATTCTTAAAATTTCAGAGGCTTGATTAAACGCAAAAAAATCCACGTATTCAATTTAAAAGCAAATTTTTAAGACTTTAAATCCAGTACAACCAAATAGCAAACCACTCAGAGGGTTAATGACATAATAAAATACTTATTATACTTTTTTCCTAAAAATGGATTTGTATCAATCTGCCCATTACCAGGGGAACATTGATACACACGGAAATATCGAAAATAATGATGTTTATTAGGTGTGAGATAAACAAAAGTTGTTTTATCAATGAATTTTACATTCCAAATCAATTTTTGAAAGTTTAACAAAGTAACAAACTATTATTTTAATCAAAATTCAACATTTTTAATGAGACTAGAAAAATGAAACAATACTTCCTCAGAAAATAATTTATCTCTACAAATAATAAATAATAAAGGAGAATGGGTGTGTATGGGTTTAAAAATATTTTGGAGGGAGGGAATGCATACCTCGAAGTCATTTTTGAAATTTTAAATTAATTAAAAATTAAGGGAAATTTAAGCTTTCTTTCTTGATGACTAACGAAAATAATATACTAGAAAAATAATTTTCACATTATCTGTAAATGCAAAAAATTATCTTTTCGATGATATTAATTAAGTTTCGTACAATGTTTTCTCCAAATTTTATAAATTCATAAAAAAATGCTTTAAACTTAATTTACAACGATACTTCTCATGTTTGCAATGAAATTCAAACCGTTTTCATTGTTTAAGCAAATGCTTAATTGCGTGTTTCTCTTAGATATATCATTTTTACGTTTTTTCCATTTCTGAAGACGATTTTGCAAAGTAGTTTCTCTTGAGGCACAATTATACACACAGAAGACGCTTATCAATGTGCCCCGGTGTCAATTGTATAAATCTGCCCCAACAGACTTTTTTACTTAAAACAAGTTTTTAATAAAACAAACGCTTAAAAATCTCGAAACTTAATATAGTTAAGAAAAATAAATGTTTTTTCTTGACTTGGGAGTATATTCCCTGGTAGGAAAACGTAACTATTTAAAGAAATCACACAACACGTACTTAGAGTAAAATTTACTTAGAGGAGATGATTAGTGGTTTGATTCATTTGTAAATTAACTTTTGACTCAACATGACCGAAAAATATACCCTGTGATAGGGGCTACAGTGGCATATATGTGAGGGGATATGAACATCTTGAGCCATTCCAATCATCAAAATTTATGGACTGTATCAATATTCTCGAGGATCAATCTATCCCAACTCCCACTACAAGGCGATATTTCTGTTGTTGTTGTTGATGATCCCCAAAGATCAGCAGAGCTATATCAGGTCCATGAGTCTGTGCATCCTAAAGAAATCCAAAGTCAATAGAGGATTAGAAACAAGATCCTGTTCGGAAAGTCCCAGGCATGCAAGAATATGATCAGGTGTGGCCTGTTCTGCAATACATTTTGGGCAGATCTCAAAACACTTAGAATTATCAGAGAAAGTCAAACTTCTGATATACCCATTAAGGAAGCTAGTAAGAGTTGTTTGGTCACATCTGCTGCAGTCAATTGATAGACAGCCACCTGGTCGAGAACCCGAATATCTAAGGATGAATCACTCATGGATGGGGAAAAAGGGCAGCTTCTGTGGTCAGAGACTGGAGCACCAAAGGTAGAAGACTGCCTTAGCTCCGATGCCAGGATATAATCCCTAGCTCTGGGTATCTCAGGTACCTCGGGATCGCCACTTCCCGTACTCGACGTATGAGCTAGCCCCTGAGGGGATATTTCTGATGATGGTCATCATTAAATTTTCTAAAATTGCTTCAGATTTTCTAAACAATTACATTCTTGGGTATGAATTACTTTGTTTTTTCGGCTGCAGTATTTCGATATAACACAGCACTAGCACTCTTGTAATGCGATTTCTTTACATAAACCCCTTATTTGTATTGCACCTATTTTTCGCTTAGCTCAGTTTTGATATAGAACGGACGAAATAAATTTTGTTATAAAAGGAATGAATGTAGATTTATTTTCAGTTTTGTGTGATAATTTGGTAGAATTTGTGATGATATTGGTAGAATTTAATTCTTTCTTGACAGGACGGAAACTTTGGTAATCGTTTCTGTAAATCAGTCATATGCGGTACAAGGAATAACAGGAATTAAGATTTACTCTCTGAGCACCCTTTTTTTAACTTTTAGCTGCCAGGTTAGAAAAGTTAGCTTTTAAAGTAAATGAATCGATCTTTTTTGTACTTAATTATATCTCTTAAATCTTAAGAATACTTTATCCATGATTTTTTAAGAAAATATGTATAAAAATACGGGCTATCTGCTCTTGATTTAAACATGCAAAACGTAAAAAGACGTTTGTGCCGCTCGGAGGGTTAAAACATAAAAAAATATAAATTATATTTGAATTTCAGATGATTTCCGAAATAATTACTTGATACGATCTTATTTCATATTGTAACGGTTATGCTATATAAAGAACATAATCATTTCGGAAGCTCCCCCTTTCATTTTTCACAAGAGTATATAAGCCCATTTCAAAATCTAGTTAAATATTTTTAATACAAAACGTGTTTGCCTGATTCTTTAAAAAATTCTAACCACACAACCATCTATTCACAAATCAGAAGCGCTTTGCTTTGATGTAGATAAATCTGTATTCAAAGGAACACAACAACCTTGGAAAAAAAGTTTTACTAAGAAGAGATGAATTTCTACAACAACTTTCCATGTTCCGAAGAATGTAGGCATTATCATAATACTCTAAACTAAATAGAAGTAAGAAGGAAAGATGCAGTATGTGTTACCTAAAATACAATACCTTTAGATATTGAGGAAAAAAGAATCTTAAAAAATATTTTACCAATACTAAAGATTGAAAAGTTTGCCTGGTGTATGCGATAGCGAAAAAAAAAATTCGATCTACAAAGACGAAAAAGTAAGGGATTTAAGAACATAAAAAATAATACTTGGAGTGCTTTCAGGAAGAATTTATTCAAAAAATGTCTTTAATAATAAGCAAAAAATTAAGATGCTACGATGCAACAAAAATTGGGTGGGCTAAGTTCTTAGGAAGAAAGAGAAAATAAATAATATACACGTATTGAAGCAAACATGTCGAAAAACAGTTTCTAAGATGCAAGGGATGTTTTTTCATCTTATTTTTCTTCAAAATGCGAGACACTTTTAAAAGAAGTAGTTTCTAAGTAATGGAAAATAAATTTTGGTTTTGAGATAACAATGTGCTGTTGCCACTAAAGGGAATCTAAACATTTCCCAATACAAATTTGGGTTTTAAGAATTTGTTATTACTTTCACAAATGTTTAAAAGCATCACATGTAAAGATTAAATATTTTTTCTGGAAAATGTACTTTTACAATATTTGTAGAGAGATTCTAAGAAGACATGATTTCTTAAGATATCCTGGAGTTTCTTGCCATATTAATCTGGAATAACAAATAATATTCGACAAATACTTTGCTTACATCGAACTTGTCCCTTAACAGTTTTGACATGTTTTGTTATGGTTTCCCCGAAGTTGAATTTTTTTCAGGTCATTTAATATAGGCGGCACTAGAAACCCCTATTTATAATTGCATCACCGCCATTTTGGGATTTTTTCACTTAATTTTGGATAAATTAATATTTAATTAATCAAATAATTTAATCGGTACATATTTGGCTTGGTGATGGAAAGTTTTTAGAGAATTTTAGAAAAGAAGGAATTTTAATTAAACAATTAGTATTTTTAATTAAAATTATGTTTAAAATAAAATTAAATTTTTAATTATTTTTGCATTCAGGCACAACTTTTGCTGAAATATGAAAAAAATATTGCAATGTAGGATTAATTCAATTTTGGATAACTCGACATTTGGTAGAAATTAAATATTTACCTGATATTTTTTCCTAATCATAGAGTTATTTGACATGAAGATAATTCTTTAATTCCAACTTTTTCCAATAGATAAACTTAATATGATTCATTGCTTTCGCTAAATCCACTAGATAAGCCACAAGCTCTTTAAAACTAGCTATGGCCGATGAAGGAATACATTTTTGCCAAAGAAATGTATGTTTTGAAAAAATTTCTTACTCTTTCTTAAAACAAGATATACCATATCTGAAATTCCGTATTTTTTGGAACATTTGGAATCGCCTATTAAACTATCTATTTTTTATTCAATTGATTGTATGCTAGATTAATGTTTCATTTTAAAACCACACTAGAATCAATAATTATCTAAATATGATACACTGGTGCTCAGAAGTTTGGTTTCAAACATGAAACATGTGATATCTCAAATAATTAACGGTTTCCTGAAATGAAATTTAGTATACACATGCCCAAAACTAGGAAACAGCTAAAAACATTAAAAGAATTAAATCTAAAAGAATTAAAATTTGTTCAAGTATTCAAAAAAGATTGAAAATTCTTAGTTTATTTATATTAACGTCCAGTTTTTAAGCAACATGAGGGCTATTTTGGGATATACCACTTGAACCGCCGTCAGATGACGAGGATAACACCTGAGCTGGAACCCCCTCCCCAAACCTCTGCACCACACCGTGGAGTGGATGTTTGACCCACGAGGTTAGATATAAAGAACAAAAATAACCAAATCAAATTAAATTAAAACAAATTTGAACATACACTACAAAATTTAAACAATGTTTAAGTAGCGCGCAATATGCCACTGCATACAAAAAACAAAGGAAGTCAAAAATTATTCAAAGAAAGTTTAAAACCAAGAAATATACTCCGAGATAATAGAACTAAACAAACTTGGAATACATTCTAGTCCACTTCAACTATAGACTATATTCGATATGGATTCAAATTATTTGGGAAATGTTTCTGTAAGAAGCTTGACTTTCGTCTGAAAAAACTTCTCACAGCCCGAAATTTCCCAATCAAAGACGAACAAGACAAGTAATCAACAAAAGATTTTTTAATTTTTTAAAAAGAACAAAAAAAAACATAATACCGCTAACAAGATTGATTTAAAAAGTATTAGCCATCAGGCAAAAAATGCCTTCATAAAAAGAAAGAAAAATTAAACTTTCCCTATTATCTCGGAGTATATTTCTCAGTTTTTTACTTTCTTTGAATAATATAGATATAGCGTGCACCAGGCCCACATATACGGCAGATCTTCAGTGGAATCGATTTTTGAAGCTGGAACCCTCTAACCCTGAAGCCGAATCTTTCCCACTAGGCCAACGCGGCATCAGACTGAAAATTGCCAGCATATGACATGTCTTATTGCGAGCCTGCCAGACGTTACAAATATCACCCGACTTCATTTGGGACTGGGTGAGATCAGCCCCATAAGCAATACAGCCTCGTAAAACAATGGTATATACTCATGAAGACAAAAATGAAACTTAAAATGCACATAACCAAAATGAACTATAAAACATAATATGGAGGGTTCAGAGTTAAAGTGAATCAAGTCTACGAAATTAATTTCAGAGAAAGCAGATCTGAAACTTGATTAGCAGCATTTCTACTAATAATAAAGGAGGATGAGTGTGTGTCTGTCTCTGTGTATGTTGGTGCTCTAAAGGCAGACCGCTGGACATAGAGCTTAAAATTTGGCACAAAGATACTTTAGAGGGTGATACTATGCACCTCGAAGTCCCTTTTTTGAAATTTTAATTAGAATTTTAATTAATCAAAAATTAAGCAAAATTTTGGTGTTTTTCCTTAATAACTTTCGAAAATATTGCAGCACAAAAAATCATTTTTATACCATCTGAAAGAGCAAATAATTACCTGTTCAATGATATCAATTAAGTTGACGTACAAATTTTTCTCTAATTTTAATGAATTTTTAAATATATTTTTTGGCATAATTTACATCAATTCTTTTCGTTGTTGCAACGAGATTCAAACCGTTTTCATTACTTAAACAAATATTTATTTACGTACTTCTTTTGCATTGTTGAAAGACAAGGCAATAATTTAATGTTTAATGATATGTTTTAATCAGCATATTTCCATCCAGCTAACATGCTGCTGGAAGTAAAATGTGCCGCGCCATTTTAAAGTTAAAAGCAAATGCATATTTTCAAATGGAATAAGAGAGTGAGTGCCATTGTATGATATGTGACACAGACAGTTATTCGACTCCATTAAGGACTTTCATGAGGACAACGAACAGAGTAGGTAGAAGACCACTGAAAGAACATGGCTTAAGTTTAAAATTGCTTTGTTAAGGTGACCATGAATATCAAATTATACACAAGAGATTCAATTGAAATTCTATTCCCGGCGAACAGCTGGTCGCCTAAGGCGGCTAGTTTAAAATAATAATGGATTTATAATTATTATTACCGCTTGGTGGATATATACAAACTGAACTATGGACTTGAATCAGTATTTGACAGGAAAAGTAGCATTTCTTAACGTTATTAGTCCAAAATGGGTAAAACGTAGACATGTTCACTTTAACTCAGAACCCTCCATATTTCTGCATATGGAATTGTAAATACTGATGTAACCGCATAATGACATTACCTAAAGTCTGGTTCTTCAGATTCGTATACTGTAAACGTACTATTTCTTTACTGCGAAATTCATGTCACCCTTTTTTTCAGCAGCTGTATCAAAATCTTAACATTTATAACGTCTCCTTGAAATTTAAGGAAACAGTTTGTCAGAAATTGTATTTACTACATCTTATAGAAAATTTGGGAAACTATTTGCTGGAAATTATATTTGTTACACCTCCAAGAAACTTCAACACGCATTACATCGGATTAGATTTCATAGAAATTATAGCAAGTAGTTAGAGGAAAATTTTTAAATAACTGAATCTGATACAGAGAGATGCATTTTCGGCATTCTGCGAATATGGTTTGCTAGGAACTCATGAATTTCTACAATATATTTACATTGTTAAAATGCACGCAATTTTTTTAAATAAAATATATAAATTTGTGACATTTTTTTTTCATACTTTCAGCGACCAATTTTTACTTTCTCGAATACGAATTAAGAGAAATGATTGTTATCGTCAAAAAATCCAATCTCGAGATATCGATGAATCCACACATTTCAGACCTCTCTGAGTGCAAGTAAAGTATTTTTGGAATTATGTCTGTTTGTCTGTCCGTGAGATGGGCGTGGTGACCTAGTGATAAGGTCTCGGCTTCGGGGCCTAAGGGTTCCAAGCTCGAAACACAAATCCACTAAAGATCCACCGTGTTTGTGGGCTTGTTGCACATTAAATCATAAGTAAGGGCCAGACGTCTTCCCGTTGATGTGGTGCGGAAGTTTGAAAAGAGAATGCTTGCTCGGGTATCGTACTAGTCGTCTGACCTCGGTTCAAAATTTCGAGGTCCGTCCCAAAACAACCCGCGTCTTTCTTCAAACCGCGGTGTTAATATAACTAAAAGAAGCTATACTTATCTGTCCATGAACACAATCTAACGCTAAAGGTATCCTCATACGTTCGGAGACCATTTTGAGAAATATCATTAATATAAATATTGCAATCACATTTTATAATCATAGGTGCATAAAAACTTTCATTTAAGCAAAACTTTTTCAATTATCACAGAGTTTTTTAAAAGTGAAATTTTAGAGTGAAATTCAACAATAATTTACAAAAACGCGTGACACGTTAAAAAAATTTATAGCTATAAAATTTCAAATAAATTATGTTGCGATACTTCAAACACGTTTGTCGAGAGAATGTACTAGAATCTAATGAAAATTGTCAAAATTAAATTTTTATACGTTTCTGAGGTGAATAATACAGAATTTTCCTAATATTTGCACAACTATCAACACAATAACAGGGAATAAAATTCAAAATTATGATGCACGTGTGATTATTGTAGTACATATTCCAGATAATGACATAAAATTTGCATACCAAGTTTGAAAAGTGTATCACAAAAAGTGCTTGAGAAATCATGTCACAGGTTTGGGAATTTTATGAAATTTTCGGTTCTGAGAAAAACACGTTTAAAGTACAAAAACACATTTTTAAATATAAATTTATGCAGTAATTTACTTAAAATTCACCACATTTATACATTACACCCTCAATCTTCACCTCCTGTGTCATTTTACTCTTTATATCCCATTAATTTCTTTCCCGAGCAACTTTGTTACAGGTAAGCGAGTGCCAATTATCAGTGCCCGTCAGAATCTGTAAATGCATAGATTGAAATTTATTAGAGAAAACATGAAAAGGTTGCCAATACAGAGCTTAGCATTGCATCTAAGTTAGCTATTCCATAATAATTTAGAAGTTTATCAATAAAATTGTCTCTCAGATTTCTCTTTCCTTCCAGACCTTTGTGACGCACGCAGACTAAGGCAATTCATTCATCGATCACACGATCACTCAAGAATTGTTGAATTACGTTGTGCTAAAGTTAAACGCTTATAGCTTCGCAAACAAATAACATAGAGAGTTGGTTTCACTTTTATTTAACAGAAAAAGGTAGCCATTGAAGATTGCAAAAATAAGTTTAGAATTTGTAATTACGGTTTAGTAACAGTCGATTTGGAAAGTTGGTGAAAATCAAGAAGAATTTTACACAGATAGAGTCATTTAGTTACACTAGACTAATAGTTACTATAGACTATAGAGTTAATAGTCACATACAGCTACTTTAGTCACAGAAAGTCACAGCTGAGTAAGATTAGTAAGTCTACGCCGTTCAATCCCAGCCACCGTTTCGCAGAGACAGCCTCCCTTCGATTTATTTTTTCTACAGTGTCAAAAAGAAAAGTGTAAGTTTGTTCAGTTATTTATCAATGAATTTATTTGCATTTAATAAATGTATCAGTAAATATAATTGTAAGATTGTTTTTTATTTTGGGGGGATTTCACAAAATATTAGATTTTAATAGTTTTTTGCATTTTGCATTACTTCCCTAAATATGGACGCCAGACTTAGGAAGGCATTAAAACACAAATTTTGCAAGCAGGATTTTGTTTTAGTAGTTTTCCATTTGATTTCACTACAGGTAATACTAGTATACAAAAAAGTGTTATTCAAGAAATATGACTTGGACATTAAAGGTTCTGTCATTAATTTGTTTTAAATGGAGTTAGTTTGTTTGTTTCACAAAAAACATTCTCCTATTTTTTCATTAACAGGTAATTGTGAGAAGAAAACAGTTTATGAAATTCCACAGTAGTGCTTATTTCATAAAAGT
>BGPR01028889.1:1962-19650 GCA_013235015.1 Araneus ventricosus | reverse complement strand
GCTTAATTAAAATAAATAAATAAAGTAAGTACAAAATGTAATTAGTGAAATAAAAGTATGGAATGGTGAACTCATTAATATTATTTAAAATTAGAAAACCTGACTTGTTCAGTAAATAAAAAAAGCAGAAGAAGAGTATATATATATATATATATATATATATGATATATATATATATATATATATAATCCCTAAATGTTAAAGTGTCATCTTTGGGGATACATGAGGATCCATTATTTTAACTATCATTAAAAAAATTTTCAAGGAATTTTCTCATCTTATAATTGAAAATATCAATAAAGAAAAATATCCCCAAAATATTGTCTAACATTCTTTCAAATGTTACTATTCTTTATTGAAGAAAGAGGGAAGCTGATCACTGAAATCGTGCGCGCCAGTGTGGTTTACAGCGTGTTACTGGGACCTCCCCAGCTGCCGATGTCGGCGAAGTGCAGTGGCAATTCTCGACAGCCGATCGGTTTTAATGTGGTGGCTGTGTACGTGTGAAGTTTAAACTCTTCTCTTAAGGACTACCACGGGATCACCGTTGCAGACCGGTCTGAAACTTTAGAATGCTTTGGAGTGTTTTCATAACCCCACAAGAATAAATGTCTCTGAGCTATAGAAAAGTACCTTCCATTGACTCTCAGACTGAGACATAATTCATTTAGCTGTTAGATGTTGGATATTGGGTGTCTTGGGACCCATGGAGGTGGAGATGATTATTATTATTGTGAAAAGTTGGAAAACAACTTTCTAAATTAATCAATCCTAAAATAGTTGGTGTTTTGTTATTCGTGAAATTGTTAGAACTGAAATTTCAAGCTTAATTTCAGCAAAGCTCATTATCTAAGAAACCTAATTCAAAACCTTCCAAGAAATTTTAAATATTGCTTCTATAAATTCAAGTATTGGTACCTAAATGACATAAACATTATATATTTTAGAATCTGCACTTTCTATATAAATGTTTTAAAATAAAGACATGTAAAAAATAAGTCAATAAAACAAAAAAAAAAGCTTATGAAAATAGTTTCTTTTATTTATGTTCCTACTATGGCATCGTATCTATGCAAATATAAATATATATCATATGTATTTTTTTTTTAAGTAAAAATCAAAACCGTTCTTATCAACATTCACTTCATCTCCTGATAAATTTTTTCAAAACGTTTTAATGCTAACATTCATTTTTCTAGTTTCATGCTTAAACCAAAATTTGTTGGTGGATTCATAACTAAAACACTTGATAAAGAATTTAACTGAGCCAAATTAGGTCTCTTGAAAACGCTTGTTCTTTTCAGTCGAAATCAATACAGATCATAGGATCCATATTCTTTTTCATTATCTTGTGGACCCCTATTTCTTAACCAATCTCTATAACGATTTATCGAGAACATAATTAAATGAACCTTTAAGAAACGACGGTTTACTTTAAAAATTTTACAAGACAGCAGCTCTTTGTAGGAAGAGTGTTTGAAGTATAAGTTAAATGTTTACTACTACAAGAAACTTTTCTAGGTACTAACATTTCCTTTTGCTAGAGCAAACACTAAAGCTATTTCAGAAGGGAAAAATATTCAATTTCCACTCATCGAATACTTGATCAGTTTCTTCCTTTGAAAAGTACATTGATGTTATATTTAAATTATACCATTCTCAGTCTAAAGATTTTGTTTGATACCTGAATAGACTTTTGCTTAATAAATTTTTGTTGAATAATTGCAATGCCTTAAAGTTAGTTATAGTTAATTTAACATAATTTTCTAATGAGAATAATTCTCAAAACCACTTTACTCTCCGACAGCCTTAGAAATAAATATAAATTTGTTGTTTTCACCTTGGTTTCTTCCTCAGTTTTGATTTATTAACGCAATAAATGGAAATTCAAATTTTTTCGAATGTTGAAGTGATTGCTTTCCACAGTGTTAGATTATTATCACAAGAATTCTTAATATTAACACATTATGATCTGGTTGTATTGCCAAGTCAATTTTTAAGGTGTCCGCTTACGTTGCGAACCCATTTTCTGCCGAAAATCAAAAACATTTTTTTCGTTTCACTTCACTTTTATTTCTTAATGTAATCCCAAAACTTATTTCATTTTACTAGAACGATAATCGGAAATGAAATTAGAATCCTTTTAGTAAAACTTAATAGCTGAAAATGGAAAACTAAACAAGCATTTGTTTTGACAACAGTATTTTTGTACAAGAATGTACAAAAGGGCACAACAAAGAAGCGTTTTTCATTGTTCTAACTTAATATTTATTTCTTTTTAGTTGCGATTTAGAGTTAGTTTAGTTTGAATTAGCCGTCTTCGGCGACCAGCTTGTTCGACGGGAATATGATTTCAATTGAATCTTGTATAATTTTATATTCATGGATGCTTTAACAACGTAATTTTAAACTTCAGATTGCTGTAGATTATTTAACCCATGTTCTGTTAGTGGCCTTGCACCTATTTTGTTTATTGTTTACATAATGTACGTAATGGAGTCAAATAACTGACCATACTATATGGCATCTAATCCCAAAACTTCTTTTATTTTACTAAAACGATAATCGGAAATGAAATTAGAAACATTTTAATAAAACTTAGTAGCTGAAAATGGAAAACTAAACAAGTATTTGTTTTTCATTGCTTTCACTTAATAATTCACTTAGTATTTATTTCTGTTTAGTTGCAATTTAGTTTACTTTTTTTTGAATTTTGTACAATGTAAACTGTCGTTTTATATGACGTTCAACAAACATTGAGAATTTCATAAACTAAAAAATTAATTTACTACTTAGAAATTATGTACGATTTTTATCAGTTATTAAAGCACATTTTACATTTGAATAAATGCATAAAAGTTAAAATTATATTATTGTCGAATTTGTCGGTTTGTATTTCATAATTCACACATTTTTATTAAAAATTTCTTGATCCATTCAAATTGATCTCCGATATTTCGGCGACATTTTTAGTATGTGAGAAAAGCATTTTTAACTAACAAGCAGAATCTTCATTTCTTCGTTTTAAACAATGTTAGAGAAACATGCAATTATATAATTATATCGATAAGGAAAACGGTTAGAATTTCATTGCAATAGGACGAAGTATTGTTACAAATTATATATAAGAGCCTTTTTTTTAAATATTTGTTAAAATTGGAGGAAAAGATTGGGCAATTAAATTGGCTTCATTGAAAAGATAATTTTTTACATTTTAAGGTGGTAAAAAATTATTTTTATAGACAATATTTTCGAGTGTTATCGCCAAAAAACGATAAAATTTTGCTTAACTTGTAATTAATTAATATTCTAATTAATATTTCGAAAAATTTGTTCCGAGGAGCACATTTCCATCCTCCAAAAGTATGTTTGTACCAAATTTGGTAACTTTAGATCAAACGGTCTTCCCTGTAGAGCGCCAACAAACACATAAATTTTATATCTTATTATTAGTAAAGATTATATTTTTACTTGCATTATAAAAAAAATCATGTTTATAGTAAGAAAAGCTGACAGTTGTTCATTTTAGTCGCAAATATTACTTATTCTAAGGGGGAAAAAACCTTCCTAAACCAGCGGGAGTGGCCTCCCCTAAACTTTCTCGTATGCTTTCCCAAAAAGGTGCTGTTTCCCCTCCCACCGCGTGGATAAATTAGAAGACCACATACCAAATTTCAAATATCTAATGTAAGTTACTAAAAGATTTGCACACATCTAAGCAGCCTTTTAGCTTGCCAGCAATATCTCCGATCTGATTGTTACAAATTTACTACCGATAGTTGTAGTTGAAAATATCATGCACATTGGCAGAGTGCTTAAGAAATTAAAAAAGCATGAAAAACAGAACTGATGAATCAATTGACACTAATTTTGGTTTGTTACTTTATAACTTTACTTTTAACAACTACTCTCGTTCTGTCAGAGTAAAAATATTTCAAAATCCACTCAGAAAAAAATGCATTACGAAATATACAAAATAAAACTAACCGCAAATCAAATATGCAACTCTTATTGAGAAAATGTTTCGGCGTGAAAGAAAAATTAAAAGAAAACACTCCATAATTAATTCACTTTTATTCGAGAAGAATTTGGCGGTGAGCCAAGATGACCGACCGTATTACGGGAACTGAGGTAAGCAGTACGCATGCGTGTAGAGATCACGGATTCTCTTCAAAAGTAAATTATACGGACCGACAGACAGTCAACCCTTTGACGGATTTGGCCCAAAATTTTATACGGACCTACATTCATGACGATAAAACTGTGTACCAAATTTTATCCATCTGGCTTTTCAAGTTTTTGAGTTATAGCATTCGCATGACCTCGAACATGCAGACAGACAGACTTCCCGTTGACGGATTTTGTCCAAAAGTTGATAGAAACCTACAAATTATGTTTAAAGACCACATACCAAATTTCATCCCCGTAGCTCTAATAGTTTTCGAGTTATCGTGTTCACAGACACACACACAGACAGACATAATTCCAAAATAGTGTTTTTCGGAATCAGGGAGGTCTAAAACGTGGAGATTCGTCAAAATCTCGAGTTCGAATTTTTTGACGATTACAATACTTTCTCTTTGTATACTTCGTATACGAGAAAGTAAAAAAGTTGATACTGCGATCTTTTATGGGAATTATTTCAAATGGAAGATGCGTTTATCTTATGAATGGGTTTAAGAATAATTCTTTTAGTTAATCAACGAAAAAAGAGAATTAATTAAGAAGCTTTGTTTTTAATTAAAAAATCTGCTCTTACACGAACGTTTGTTAAAATGAGAAGTCATTCTGAATACATCATTAGAAAGAAAGAATTTTCTTTCAAGTCTCAAAATGTAATAAAATTAAAGTTAAAACTTAATTAGAAGCAATCAAATTGAACCTAGGGAAATTATGATCGATCAAAATTTTTAAAAAAACTCTTTTAAATTTTCAAAAATAAAAAAAAACCTCAGTTGTTTTCCATTTTATTTTTATGATTGTTTGTTTTTTATCATATATTTAATAACATTATCGTCTAATAACATGAGATCCAGTAAAGAAATCTACTGTAACTATGCGCTATGAATGTTCTAGATTTCTCCATTTTGCAGTAACTGCTGCATATATCCTAATTACAAGGAAAATAATAGAAGAACGAACTCATACCATTTGCAAAGAAACTTGCCTCAGACAAAATTTTCAAAACGAATAACAACAAAATATTTAATCGGAGATTTTAAAGATAACCAAGACAAATTAAACTATTCTTAATGCATTGTGTGCGAGGTATGAATTAGATTCAAGCTCAGATAAAATTGCAAATCGTAACTGTACTTACTCTAAACCAGGAGTTCCCAACTTTTTTCCCTCGTGTACCGTTGGTTGCAAACGAATTATTAAATGATTTTGAATTTGATAAAAATCATAGAATACAGGCTTTTGCAGATGACATAATAATTTTAACTAGGAGGCTCTGCCCCCTGCTCGCTAAAGCTCGCCAACCCCCAAGAGGATTGCAACACAATCCTCCCAGGTTTGCTACGCAAACCTAGCTCGCTTCGCTCGCTATAATGAAGACACTGTGTGTCCTAGAAGCTATTCTAAAATCTTCATATATATATATGAATCAGCTTTATTTTGCTTCTTATGCTTTAACTTAAATCGGCACAGAATAAAATTTTTTAGCCTCAAAAAAGATATTTTTCTTCAAATAAAACTTACAAAGTAAAGCTGATTTCCTTTTAATGCTTTCACCTTAATAAAGAAGGAATAAAAAATTTTGGCCCTGGAAAGGGCCGTTTTTTATATAGTGAAAGCATCAGGAACCTCCCCCATAAACACAATTAAATATTTCACATTTTGGAGCTATCACAGAAACAGATTCAAAAGATTGTGCTGTACGAAAGCAGGTATATAGATATTTCATAAATTCCTATATATAAAATAATATACAACATTGAAACAAATTAAAAATGTAATGCAAAAAAATCTATCTGTAATTTTTATATTTACACACAGTAGATAGTGCACACCATTAGTATCATAAAAGGGTACTATCTCGAATATTCACAAAACTTCCCTATGTACACAATTGTAAATTCACTTACAGTGAAAATATATCTGGGATAAAATAGTCTGTACAAACACGGTGCCCAAAAAAAACATAATCTACATATTTACATGTTGCCAACAGTATGCAACCTTAATCATTCTCAGAGAACAGCGTGAAAGAAAACCCCTCTGAATTAAAATTGGTTCTATTTTTTTTAATTATGTTTACACATTGCAAAAGTATACAATTATCATTCACCATAAGCAGCATGCACAGAAACAGATTCAAAAGATCTTGCTCTACGAAAACATAAATTGTACAGAAAGCAGGTATGTATATATTCAATACATTCATATATAAAATAATATACAACATTGAAACAAATTAAAATGTAATGCAAAAAAAAATCTATCTGTAATTTTTTATATTTATACCATAGATGGTGCACACCATTAGTATCATAAAGGTACTATCTCAATATTCTGTAAACTTCCTATGTACCAATTGTAAATTCACGGTGAAAAATATATCTGGGATAAAATAGTCTGTATAAACACGGTACAAAAAAAAACATATAATCTATATATTTACGTTGCCAAACGGTATGCACCTTATCATTTTCTGAGAACAGCGTGAAAGAAACCCTCTGAATTAAATTGGTTCTATTTTAATTATGTTTACATTGCCAAAAAGTATGCAATATTATCATTCACCATAAGCAGAATGAAGTAAATTCACTTACAGTAAAAAATATATCTGGGATAAAATTGTCTGATACAAACATGGCAAAAAATCTTATCTCTCTATATATACATATTGCAAACAGTAATTTTATATTTACACATAATAAATAGTACACACCAATAGTATCATAAAGGGTACTTGAATATTCATAAAATTTCCTATATACACAATTGTAAATTTCAGTTTGACACGACGGTGAGACAGAATCAAGGATCTTACTCAAAAGAAGAACCCACATAGAACTGACCATGGCTAAAAACTGGTTTGGTTAGATCTAAACAATTTTATCAAAGTTTGTCCTGGGCTTTATTTATGTCATTGAAAAGGCAATCTAATGGGAAATTGTTTACGCTTGAATTGAAAGGTATATTACTATCAGATGGAATGAGAGGACATTCGAGGGATGAGATAGATTCATTGTTATTATCAGCACTAATTTTTTTTTTGCCACTATGACATTTTTTCTGCAATTGATTACTATTAGTCTCGTACCATTGCACGAACGCATTTAGAAGGTGCTAAATTTCTTAGTAGCATAATGATAGCTCCTGGTTTTAGTCTTAATTTGGAGGTGCATTCAGTTGGATAAACTATTTAAAATTCCTCGGTGTATGCGAGTTGGTCTTGCGGGTCATTACTTACTATATTATCTATACTCTTCACTTCATTTTCCTGGCTACACTCAGGACTGGATTATTAATTTGCATTTGATAAATCTATTGTTACGAGTAAGAATAAGCTTTAAAGCTATCTTCGTGTGTCACTGTTTTAAAATCTATGTCACTAAAGGTTGTTGAACGGGATTTGAATTTCGATAGCAAAATGGACAACTGAATTTTCTCTCACTTCACCTTCACCAACAGTAACAAGCCAACTCAAATTCTTTTCAGAATCAAAAGCACGCATGTTTTCAGTTAATTTCATAACGAAAAAATCAGAACAAAATCTATGTTTTTTTAATGCAGCTTGAAACTGTTAAAGATCAGAACCTCTTAAAACGACTTGAAGGACGTGCGAAAATCTCCACCTAGTAAAATTATTTTTCCACCAAACGGTTCATCACATTTATTAAGGTCTTTCAGAAGTCATCGACAGCTAAAAGGCATGAACATAAGTCGTGGAGCGTTTAGTGCTGAGCTGTTGGTTGTGGTTCGATGAGGGTTTCGGTAGGGGATTTTAAATAGTGTGAGTTCTTGCTCGTACTGCATGGGGTATGCCACAGCTGGTCTTTCCTCTAACTGCATGCAATGGGGAATACACAAAGTTTTGCCTGTTCCGTGGACCATCAAGAAAAAAAGCACTTTGGCGTATCAGTTTGATACTCATATATCGCAAGTAGCACTTTATAGACAGCATATCTTTGTTCAGAATTTAATTTTCAATATTTTGCATTAGCCTTAGACTGCTCTTCCATAGCATCATGGGATAATCGGAAGAGATCACATTGTAAGTCTACTGATAGAAGATTCACTTTTCGTAAATTCCAGGTCATAAGACTTGAGCAGTTCATTTAATTCTGCAAGGGCTAAAAGGGCCATCCGAATACCTATGCACAAAATCTTCAGAGAGGGATTGTTTATGTTGAGGTCCAAGGTCAGGAAATGTTCTCAACTTCCTCAAAACCACAAATTATGCGAACAAAATTCAGGTACGATAGGCAATTGCATTCTGCTTGCTTTAATAAGAGTGTCATGCCAGTGCTGATCACCATCAGAAGCTCTCCAAGCATCTTGCATCCTCTTGAAAAAAGTTTCACACAATGTTCCATCAATAGTTTTTAGATCATTAACTTATACACCAGTTTTTCTTAATAATAGCATTCGAAGGTAAAATCTTTCAGAATCCTGCACACTAACCACAGGCATTCTTCCGATTACTTGTTGGCCCCCTCTTTGCCTCTTCTGCCATTTTGTAGAAGGTTTATCAAATACATAATACTGGGGGATATCAGCATAATAGTACTCATGTGCTTCTTCATCAATAAGGTTCAATTTAAACCATGCAGTTAAAGTGGTATCTTTTATAGAAGCCCGTTCAACTGCTTCATTTTCTTGCCTTCCTTTTAAAAAAATAGCCTGTTGTTCAGGCAAGTGAACTGTAAGTCTAATTACTGTGTGAGATTTATCAGACATGCTGAACTCACTCAAACGCCACATTGCCTCAGGAGCACTAACATATCTCCCATCTAAGAAATTTAAAATCTCATCATGATTAACACTGTCATCATTTTTTAATGTAATGGAGGCTGCATCATGACCTTTGTAAACATATTTATATAAATATTTGACACTTTTTACAGATGCACAAACTTCTACATTGATGTGTGCATTGTATTTTTTAGATAGCCACGGATTATATGGTACTATCCAACGGTTATCAATGTAATGTTTGCCCGCTCTAACTGGTTCTGTACACCGTCTTTTGTAAACTGGATAGCCATTTACATTTTCCTCTGTCTCCTCTCTGAATGCTTTTGGGAACTGTTTAGAGCATTCATCATCTTTCATGCATGGAGCATTTGGATTTATAATACCACAGGGGCCATGGACCATACATTTGGTTACGATTTCAAAAAGCCTTCGATTAGCATTAATGTTTGGTAATTCTGCACTAACAAATTTATCTATGTCATCTTTAGTACGAATTTTGGAAGAATCCAATGTTAGTAAAATGTGACAATGAGGTAAGCCCAGTTTTGATTGATTGAGATGTGGTGAGATGGGATTTTTAGCAACAAAGGCCATTATCCCCTAATGCCAAAAAGGATGCACTCAATAAATGTCAAAAAAGATGCACACAATAAAAGTAAAAAAAAATGAACTCAATAAAAAAAGAAAGCCCAGTTAACTGTTTACCGCCCAGTAAAGTTGTAAGCCCAGTTATTAGCTCGGTTAGCGAAATGCGGTAAACAAACTGATCGTTGCCAACAGGGAGAAAGAAATAAAGGTACTTTTTTTGCGCCACGCATAAGCGTTTTATATAATATAGATCTTCACAGGAAAATAAAAAAGAAAAATAAAACATCCGTTAAACTATTCTTGTTTTATTTTTTGAAATGAAAACAAGCATAGATTATGTTGGTTTGAAAAATTAATATTATATATTTTTCATTTGCACTTCATATTAGTTCAGTATTTAGCATTAAATTAACTCGATATTACTTAAGTTATAATATACTTTTGTCAATTCAAAACATTTTCATTATGATAAATTCAGATGTAATTATTATTATCGATTAAATATACTAATAATAAAGGTACATAGTAAGTTAAGTAAAATTAGTATTTCAAAAATTTATTTAAATACGTAAAAAAATTTTGACCAGATGTACATCTGAAAACCGACCGACACGAATCGGTGTGTGTGCAAGGAACGCATCGTCTGCAAAAGTAGAGCATTTTCAAACCGGTCTACAAAAATCGGTGTGTGTGTGTGCAAGTAGGGATGACAGTTCGACACCTGATAGGTTCTGCAAAATTAACTGGTTTATTGAGTGGACTTGGTCGTTCAGTATCTCAGAGTAGTATCTTGCAATTAGATACTGACATAGCTCTTCTTCAGTTAAAGAGCGATCTCGGAGATCTGCTGTTGGGGTACAACTTTTTAAAATTGCTAGTGAGACAATTCCTAAACAGTGGAAAAAATTTGGCACTTGGTGTCAATTAAAAAGCAATTATCACAATTTTACATCAGATTCGGACCTCTCTTCCAGCAGAATTGTATAAAAATATTATTTTCGTTATAACTCATCAGACAAAATGTTGCTCTATTAATGTGGGGTCTGGGTTCGGGGAAAAATAAATTTCAAAGTATAGCACCAAAACCAGTCCACATGGGAAAGAAAAATGATCTTACTCGCGCACCTAGGGGTGTACGCAAGAAGACAATTGAATAGAAACCCAGTTTAGAACTTACATATTTGACAAGAGTTACTCATTTAGCGCTATGTTACACTTAAAGAAATATCAACTTACATTACGTTTAAAAGATTATTAGCCGGGAACAGTGGCGTACCTACATGAAATGGCGCCCGGGGCAAATACCCAAACTGCGCCCCCTTTTTTTCTTTTGAAATCCTCATTTTCTTTTCATTTGCCATCGAGTGCAAAGATTAAAAGTGGAAATAAACTTAAAAAATAACATATAAAACATTTTTGAGTTGATAGGATTTACACATTACAGATTTTTTTAATAAAATTTCGCTGACGTTTCTCTTGCTTAATCTCTTAAATATAGTTTAAATAAGAAGTTTTTTGTAAGACACTTTGGATATATTAGAAATTTATTGATTAAAGGCGCATTCCATTTATCTCGTATTTGAAAAATAATATAAAATGTGCACAAATCTCTTAATCCATTGAAAAAAAAACACACACATACGAATAAATTATTATTCGTATGTGTGTGGGTTTTGATTATTTGTATGTGTGTGGATTTTGATTACAAAAAATTTTATACATTACTTTTTTCTCCATAGTCAGTATATAAAAACTCTAAACAGTGAAGTAAATCTTTTGTTAACACAGATAAAAGCATACAAAGACCTTAGTGACTAATATATATATTCACAATAAAATTCATCATATAATTTCATACATATCTTTAAATTTCTAATTAATTATTAATCAATTTCTTATTAATCAAAATTTACAACTAATAAAGTTTAATAATACTTTATCTAGCACCTTATGAAAAAGTTAAAATTCGTTGCATACAATTAGGGGATCATAAGGTTAAAATTCATTGCATGTAATTAGGGTATACACTATTGCATGAAAAAAATGCCGATTCAAACATTAATCAAAATTATAACGTTATTAATTTGTCTATGAAGTGAAAAATTGTACTTCCTTATTATTTTAGTAGACATTATTTATGTACACAAAAAAAGATACATTGTTTCTGAAAAATTTGATACACTAAAAAACACCAATAATAGTATAATAATTTCAGTTTTTTCGGATTTAATGCATTTTTCAAGACAAACGGAGGGGAGGGGGAATCTGACAGAAAAGTTATAAGCCTACTTGCAATAGCGTATACCCTAACTGGTGAGATTAATCTTCTAAATGCAAAAGGTTTCATGGGCAAAGACATCATTCCAGATTTCATCGAGTCAAAAGCTTGAAATAGACATCTTAATTAAAACTAAAACCCTAAAATTGAAGTAATCAATGTAAAATATAAATTTAGAATAATTTTCACTGAAATAAATGAAAATATATGCATTATCGATATCATATCCAAAAGAACTTCTGGCTTGGGCATGGCGATGTCATTTCTCAGAATTAATTACTATCATGATCAGGATAATAATCTTCAAAACTACCTTTTCGCAATATACAAAAGAAAAGTACATGGGAAAGGCATTATTACTTTTGTGTGGAAAGTATTTGAAATTAGAGATGGCGCTCCTGCGGCACTGGGTGAGGTCAGTGGTGATGTTGTATATATTTGGATGCTTCCCAGCGCTCTGTATGTCTGTGTGCGTTTTTACTTGCTTGCTCGTACCTGTTCACGCCGGCTCTTTCGCCAAGTGCCTCACCTCAGCCATCAGCGGATCCAGTTGTTGGGATTTCTATAACTAGTATGTGTGCCGAGTGAATATATGAATGTTGGTTTTAGTTTGTTGTAAACAAAAGGCATGTTTGTTATATTGGAGGCTCCAGCATCTTTTTTGGGATAGTATCTGTTCTCATCTTCCGCGACAACTTTATTTGAAAATCATTTTAATGGAAAAAAATCTGCTGTAAATGCAGCAGAACATTTGAGAAATACTTCATAATTTAATTTTAAATCTTCTTATATGTATATTTGATTCGTTAGCATTTTAAATGTAAATTCTTTCTTCCTTGCTATTTTAAAGAACATTAATAAAAACATATTTTTCCCGTGTCAATTTCAGATCTGTTTGCAAGATCTGTTAAATTTTTACCAGCAATTGCAAAACTTTATGCGGTCTTTTCTCTCTCTCTCTCTCTCTCATTTTCTTTTTTATTTTGTTTGTTTGTTTGGCAGAACAACTTCATCTGGGTTTTGCAAAATAAAAATTTAAAATAAACACTATCGCATTTACATCATACAAATATTCAGTACTAAAAACAATGTAAAGATAACGAACTTACGTTCTTTAAAGTTAATGGGGTGCGCAAAAAATGGAGGTATGTTTTCGTTCTTCATTCTTTGCTGAATGAAAATAGGAATGATACCATTTATCACCAATTTCCAAAGAAACCGATATCCATTGTGAATCATGCATGCGCGAGAAGAAAGCTCATGCATACAGGTCAGAAGAAAGCGTCAGAAACCCTGCGGAGATAATCATCTCTAACCATGTTCCCTTATCTCCCACCACACAGACTAATTTGTGTCTCGGTAGAGTGGGAGCTCTAAGCAAGCTTTTAATTTCGCGATAAGGGTTTCGGTCAGCAAATCTCTGAAATATAATATTACTTGTTATTTTGTCACAGCTTGAGGTTTCCGGGTTATAAAAATGACTGTATCTTTAAGATTTTCTCACAGTTTGTTGAAATCATTTCAATTTTTAAGAATCTTGGAAATAAGAGCTTCAAAAAACCTACTTTTATATTAAATACAATCAATTGATTCCTTAATTTTGCGCCCCCTTGCAACTGCGCCTAGGGCACGGCACGAGCCCCACCCTAGTTACGCCACTGTCAAGGGAGAGACCCCCGTAGCTCGTTACGCTCCGCTCGACCTACCGCATGTCTGTTCTTCTTAATTCCAATACGCCATCTCCCCGGATTAAAACTCGGTTTTAACGGAGAGTTACACCTGCTCACCCGTGTCAACAGCTTCGCCCTGCGTGCGCTGTCTACCTTGCTCATGCATAGTGGAGAACTGAGTACTATAAAGGCTCGAACACCATCTCTCTTGCTCTTGCTTTGCTTTATGTTCCTGTTGTCCACATGTTAATTCAATTATCATTTACTTTACTTTTATCTTGTTAAGTTTATTAAAGTTGTAATTGTTATTATGAGTTAGTTCTTTCAGTGTTGCGTAAAGTTTCCTCACACCTGCACGAGCCAGTTCACACATGCATACCTGTCAACGGTGGTCCAGGTTACCGTGCCTAATGAGATGCAGTAGCTACTCTCTTTGTTGCAGTAACTAGAATAGAAAGTTATTTCTGGCCCTGGTGCTATAGGCCATAATGATAACCAAGTTAGCCTATTGACCGCCGCATCTATTCAAAGTGGCAACCCTTACATTTGGTTTGCTAAACATCACGTGATTAGCACGGAGAGAGCGCGTGATCATATCTGCCGATATCTTTCTGATGACTTAGCGTTTATTCAAATGAGCTTGTTCGGCAGTGTGGGAAAAATAATATAGATATGATTAAAACTAGAACTTAAGTGATTAAATTTTAAGAGAAAGTTACGCAGGGAAAAACACAATTCCTACATTAATAATGATGCAGGGAATTGAAATATCTGAGATATTACAGATCTGCATTGTGATCATGAAGAAGCTGATCCTTCATGCTTCTCATGCAAGTAACACATACAAGAATGTGATAATTCAATCCTACGATACAGATGTACTTGTCATTGCTCTATCCCTTGTGACAAAAATTGATTCCAATTCATATATTTTAAATGATTCTCAGCAGAAATTTGATTAGAATTGCAGATATTTATGAAAATCTTGAAAAATCTGTTGGTAAAGCCATGATTGGTATTCATGCGTTTACAGGCTGTGATTCGGTTAGTGCATTTAAAGGAAAAGGAAAGTCATCTCCTGTAAAATTAATGATGCCATCTAATGAATATATTAGGAAAATCCTGGATTGTTAATACAGATTTAAAACTAACTTTGGAGAAATTTGTATGTGATTTATATGGCTACAATGGACAGAGGCGGACCGAGGTAATTTTACCAACCGACAAGACAACAATTTGGCGCCCCCCCCCCCCCAACCAACGTAATTTTTAAATTCTATATTGTTTGTATTTTAAATGTCCAAAAAATTTTACTTAGAAATATGGATGTTTTACCTGTAAATATGACGTAATAATATTATGCTCAGAATTTTTTAATTTCAGATATATTTAAGAATATTAAATAGTCTTACAGAAACTAAAATAATTTATGGAACAAATTTATTTTTAAAATATATGATTTTTTTTACACAGTACGTATTATAAATTCTCTTCCCATAATAACTCATCTTGCCTTTTTATTTGCAAAATCTTTCATAATATTGTCATTATCAATGTTCTGCAGAAGGTCCCATTCAATTTCATCCCAACTTTCAAAACCAGATAATTTTATTGATTTTAAATAATTTTGATTTTAATCTAAATAAGAAGCTTTTGGGCAAAAAACAATTTGACAAATCGAAATAAAACATTTCTTTGCGGATGATCTTCCAAAAAAGAGTTTTAAATCTCGAGTATAAAAAAAATTTAAATTTAAAAGTAATTTTAAATAAAAGGGTTAAAAAATTACAGAACTTTTTAACGCAATTTAAATATTCTAATAGAAAGTATCCCAGGACTGTTGACTTGTGACCCATTGATCTGCTAACAAATTCAAAAACATTAAAAATATTCCAAGAATAATGTTTCGAATTTAAACGATACTAGATTTAAGTTCAGTAAGTTCTAGAACACACTTCTTGTAAATCAAATGGAAGCCCTGAAAATTATATTTTTGGTTTGCAAACTAGTTTTGGCATTTTGTTTATTGCTAGATTCTTCACAGTCGCTTATAAGACGGTTTCAAATGTTCTACTGCTTCTGGTTCAAGTAATTGTAACTTTGCATGCTCTCGCACTTGGTCCTGGTAAACGAGTTAACTTGATAATAGTGTTTATCTAGCTTACCAAAAACATATGAGTTAAGTTCTTTTGATAATCTTTCTTTCTTTCTTTCTTTTGAAGGGGCACAAAAATGTACCAACAAAACCAACACAACTTTTGATATAACTTAACCCATTGCGCACTTTTAAGATTTCTGCTTGGTAACATGTAAATATAATTTTTAAAAAATAACTAAAATTTCATATATGGGATTTTAATATTTAGAATTTTTGTACAATTGACAATGTTAGTATTGTCAATATAGAAAATTTATATTTTTCAAATAGATATTTAATTCTGAAAATTTTAAAATAACATACTAGAATCATTATAACAAAATTACCTGTAGTGTTGAATTCACAATAACTTTTTGTCCTTGGTTCGAACAATAAGTTATATTGTCGTTCTTAAAGTTTTCTGAAGTTAAAGATCTGCCTTCAACTGCTGTTGACAGACCTTCTCTGGATTCAATATTTTCTATTTTGATGGGTTTTTTTCAAAATAGACGCCTCCTTTTCGTGGCTGCTATCCGTGCGTTTCTCTTCTTATAAAACGTACTTGATTGCTTCTTTTTTTTCAGACATTTTGGCGAAATACACAACACGTATGGATATAACGTTATTCAGAATAAAAATAAAGTGTGACATTCACCAGTTTTTCTTTCAACACAGTGTGCTAAATGTTTCGTCAAAATAAGAATGCGATGAGAAATGGGGTGGACCAGGGGAAAAGTTACATTTTTATCCCGCTTAATATTTTTTCTGCCCACTTTGCCATAAAACTGAAATACAATAGTCGGTTAGTGGGAACGAGCCTCTCGGACCAAAGGAAAAACCACGAAATGAGGAAGGGAGAGTGTGGGGAGGAAGTCATTCTAAGGAAATTAGGGCATGGAGGCCCCGCTTTGAAAGCGGGTTGAGGAGGGGGCACAATCGACCGGACCGCACCTATGATCAACCCGATCCCCCAGGGTAATAGAGGAGGAATATACATAGAGAGAGCATTCCCAATCAAGCGGTCGTAAAAGTTGTTGTACGAGTTACTTCGCGTTTATACCCACGGTTAAATCACATTTGGCTTCATATCACTATGAAACATAAACAATCTTGGCAATCGTAATGCAAACATTTCGGGCTTTCATTTTTTTTAACCCAATAAGCAGAACAAACGAATTATTCTAAATTTGTTACAAATACTGCTTTTGTGATTATTCAGGTATCGACCTGCCATTTTTTGCTACTTTTTTTTACTTGAAATTTTTCCGAAGTAATGCAAAAGATTAAAAAAATCCTGTTCGAAATGTTTTGAACAAATCTTGGTTGAATTGATTGCTTTAAAATTTTCTCGGTGCAAGGACTTTTCCCATTCCTTTCTCCTTTTTTCATCTCGTGGAAAACTAAAAAAGAAAATTGGAAGAAAAAGCTAAAGCTATACATTGAAGTTTAAAAATCGAATTTAAAAAAAATCACATTTGCCAAAATGGATACGTAAAAAAAGTATGCTCTTCTACCCCTTTAATGTGCTCATTTTTTAATTTTATATTATTATAAAAACGCATTTTAAAACATAAACGCACTATTTAAAGTGCATTTCTAAAAAAACTTAATTAACTTAAATTTTGATACGATTCCTACATTTGATAAATATACATGTACTACATAGTATGCAATATTATAAGTAGTAAAAATTAACTTTTTATTTCTATGCCCTAGGAAACGTTTTTTTTTTATAAGCCTTGCGAAAGTAACGCGTACATCATTTTAAACATGTTTTGCATTGATGTAACGAATTATAACTAGATTAGGCGGATATGTTAAATTAAACAAATAATCATGCTTTAAACAATCGTTTAAGCAAAGCTAATGAAATATCTAAAAAGTTATTCATCAATTCCTATTCTAAAATGTTGATGCACTCGAATGAAAATATCTCCGTTTTTTAAAAAATAAATAATTCATTAAAAAATAATTATTTTTACGTTTTTAAATTTACCGCAAACGTACAAGTGTATTGTTTCCAATTCAAATAAACAAACTCTGCAAATCAAAATTCAACTAGACGGACCAAGAGTCACCTACTCACT
>BGPR01028888.1:0-16842 GCA_013235015.1 Araneus ventricosus | reverse complement strand
TATTGTCACTCTGGTATAGCAAACCCTTCCCTCCGAACTTCAATCCAGTCTTCGATGTTCCCCCGCGATTTCTTGGAATCCTTCAAACTCGAGATTTCCCTTCCTCGCTATTCACAAGTGACGCCTGGACAGCGCCATCTATCGAAGCTCTGGGTCGGTAAAACACGAAATATGAAATAAAAAATTAACAGACAAACAGACAGACAAGAAAGCGAATTAATATTGCATTGTCATCTAGTTCTGAGCTATGTTTAAAGTTTCAAGTCTCCAGCTCATCAGGAAGTGAGTTTAAAATTCATTGCAAAATTTGTACCGAACAGACAGACAGACAAGAAACCGAGTTAATAAAAACGTGGTAATAAAAATAGACCCCCCCGCCCCCCAGTATTACTCAAAGAGATTTCTCTCCTTAACTTTGCAAAACCGTACGGATCTGCCAGAAACAGCAAGGGAAAGAAATGAATAAGCAAAAATGCACCAAAACCTAAAATATCATGGAAGAGTATGGCAATATATGATGCTGTCAAATAAAAACTGCAAAAGTGATCTTCCTTGAAGTGGTGTAGCGACAAGGGATAAAAGAGGCATACATTCCCTAGGCACCATGGAGTTAAGACATTACTGCGTTTATTCCATTTTTAAAGCAAAACATCGTGAAGGGCCAAAAAAATAAAGCCATGCTCTTGGCCCCGTTTACGCTTGCTAAGCCATTAGAGATAATCGAAGTAAAAAACATCACATTTGTGGACCCTAGAACACAAGGGATATAAGTGAGATTTTTGAAAAAATCCAGTTAAATAAGGAATGTGGTAGTTAAAATAACAGTCTTCTGAGTGGTAAAGAGATTCTAAGTGAATTTCTTGGCAGGTGCTGTTGTCTATGTGTCATTTGGATCGTTTTATATCTAACTGGTTTTGTCTTGTGATTTGCATTGGGTTTTGTGCACCAAAGTAAGAAATAAAGAATAATCTCAGGAACAGCACGATTACAATATAAAACTACAGTAGAATCTCCCTACAGCGAATTTCTCCCTATAACGAAATTTTTAATCAGAATGTTAAAAAAACATTCAAAATATTCTCCATATAACGAATTTTTTCAGACGTTTATCTTTTCGATTTTTGAAGAAAGTTGCTAATTTCTGTGCAAACAAATAGCTCACACGTACAACCACTCGCATTGTTCATTCCAGCGATAACATCTCCCTACAAAAACGCTAGCTTTTAAAGGAGACAAATGTTTCGGAGGAAAGAAAAGCAAACAAAGATTCCCAATTTTGTTATATGCCAACATGACTGGCGAGGAAAAGTTAAAGATGCTTGTTTTTGGAAAAAGTAAATCTCCAAGGTGCTTCAAAGGAATAAAATCTTTAGAAGTTTAATATGAATTCAACAAAAAAAATCGTGGATGACGTCTGAAATTTTTGACAGATGGTTGAAAGCATTGGACAAGCAAATGGGACAACAACACCGTAAAATTGCTTAATTAATCAACAATTATCCAATTCATTCAAAAGACTGTGGAGAAAAGCTAAAAAATGTTAGTGTCATTTTCTTTCCTCCTAACTGCACAAAAATTTGCAGCCACTGGATCTTAGAACAATTAAAAATTTAAAAATGCACTATAGAAACAGAATCTTGAAAGAAATGATCAGTGCAATTGAAAAAATGAAACAGTTAAAGAAAACATCGATCTTCGAAAAGCAATTGCAGAACTGAATGAAATTATGAAATTTGATGCAATTGCTAAAACAATCCGTAATTGCTTTAAAAGAGGAGGCTTCAGTAATCAGACAGATGACAGTAATTCCGGCGATGAAGATGCGATCTTGGCCGACTTGAAAGAAAAATGGAAAACAGTAGAAGGGAATGGAAGAATAACAGATGATGCAACTCTCTCCGACATTTTATAAGTGGACGCAGAACTGTTAACATCCTACAGATGAAGAGATCTTGAAAAGTTTAATGGACAACAATAAACGCCATTAAAATGACAGTTATTCCGAAAATGAAGACGTGATACAGCCAAAACCACATAGGACTGAAATGCTACAATCATTCGAAACCATTAAAAGAGGTTTCCAAATGGAAGAAAATGTGCCCGACTCTATTTTTAGCTCACTCATAAAATGTAAACATTCTTATGAAAATTTAACATCACGAAATGCAAAGCAATGTATAAAATAACGGAATTTTTCAAGTAAAATAAACGTTAATATATAATAGTACGTGTTATTCTCTAAATTGGTGAATTGTCTTCACTTTTGATCATTTTATTTATACAATAAAAATTAGTATAATTTTAACAAATTTATAATATATATTTACTTCATTTTTAATTGAAAGTCATAATTAAATACTTTTGAACTTATCGCACCTAATAAAAGGTTTGGAACATTTACTTGCAAAAATCTCTAATCTCCGTATAACGAAATTTTATCTATAGCGAATTTTTCAACTGGAAACAAACGATTTCGATATAGGGAGACTCCAAAGTATTTACAAAAACCCTCTTTTATAAGACAACATCAGGAAGTATTGAGCAATTCAAATAATTATCAATGGTGGCAATATAGATCCGGTCGACTTCCTGCACAGCTTCCAGTTCTTCAGCCAACTGGTATGAAACCTAAACTTTAGAAGAAAAAATATGGAAAATCTTAAGGAACTTCTCCAATTTGTCCCACCAATCTACCATCAATTCTATATTGGGCTACCCCACAATACAACAAAGGAAGCAACAACACCAGTAGTTGAAGAAGGGGGAGAATCTGAAGCAGACAATGTTTATGACACAGAGTGCACTAAAATTTAAGAGAAAGCGAGTTCACTGTTTTCATACATGTTTTTCAATAAAACAAATTTTAATTTCATAAAACTACTGCAGTTATTTTATTTCCATTCTGCTCAGAAGTCAAGGGATCAAAGTGATATCTTCTTGAAAGTCAAGGGGTGTAAGTGCAAACAGCAATTTAAAAACAAATATAAAAACACCTAAAATTAAAAAAATTAAATAAAGGTTATAACTGATATTGAAAGACAAAGACCTAAATAAGATTTTGGAATATAAAAAAAAATGTTAATCTTTCCATTAGAGCAAAAATAATTTTCTGACTTTAATTTTGATTTACTCAAAATTTGAAAAATGTCTACTTAGACCCGTTGTGTTCTAGGGTCCACATTTATTATCCAGGTGTCATTTACCACTGCAACGTCAGTTCTGTCTTGCACTTTCTGGTATACTTCCTAACAAAGGTATATACTCGCTACAAGTGCTTATATTTATATTGCCATCAGAGATGGCGGCAAACTGAAACAATACAAGCGGGAACAAAATACGCCAGGGGATTACAGCCTTTGTTGCTTCAAATCCCATAACTCCTATCATTCAAGTTCAAGTTCAAAATACGCCAAGCGGGCACCAATATACGATACAACATATTTTGAACATCATCAAACGCATGATGAAGAAAACCAAATATGTATATTGAACGGCTTCTTTTCGACCGATTGAAACGAAAAATTCCTTTTCATCTACAAAGAAGGGCACATAAAAGATTTCATTTATCTAAGTCATTGTATTTTGGAATTATCGTGTTCACATGCATTTAGAGACTTACAAACAGCCAACCCACAGATCTACAATTCTAATGATAAAATGTGTAGCAAATTTTATCCATCTAGCAATTTATGTGTTTTTGAGTTACCATGTTCAAATGAACACGGACGGACAAACAGACTTCCCATGGACGGATTTCGTCCAAAATTTGATAGAAATCTACAAATTTGGTGTAACAACCACATATCCAATTTCATCCGTCTAGCTACAACTATTTTTTAGTTATCGTGTTCACAGGCATACATTATTCCAAAATTGTGGTTTTTTTTAGATTTAAGGAAGGCTTAAACATGGAGATTTATTAATATCGCAAGGTCAAATTTGCAAGCATCGGATGTACAAGAAAGTAAAGAAAAGGTGAAACTCTTAACAGAGCTGCATGCATTTAAAAACTATGAAAGGCACACAGTAAAAAAAATTACCTCCAAGATGTACCAGAAGAGAAGTAAAAAATAACAATAAAATTTTTCACAAATAAAGACAATAACTGCCAACAATCGTTGCCACAGTCTCCCTACACACAGAGCAGTCTCAGTCCAAGTGCTTTGAAAAGCACAGTCGACAATAAGAAAGTTAAATAAGAGAACAACTTTCCTACTGTGAAATTCCATATCCACGTGCCTGTACTGAACATGCATGTACTTAAGTTATAAAATTTAGGGAACAAATGTAATCAGAACAGTTGCCAACGAAATTAATAAATTTCAGGAATGTGCTAAGTTTCATATACTTGCAGCCGCTTACCAAGTCAGGTAATTCACTAGAAACCAAAGCCCTGATGACTTTCCAATACACAATAAAGCATATCACTAACCACCTTTCACAAGCCAAAGAGTTAGGTTTTACTATTAGATCTATTTTTGAACAATCAGAGTAAACTAAACTACTCTAGTGGAGATGGTAATTTTTTCAAACAATTGGCCTTGGTTTTCATCTCTCAATACATGAGTAAATGAAAAAAGGAATCTTCTGTCACTAACATCTTTAACCATGTCAACATATCAATTTTGTATTCATACATTAATATTATTAATTAATATAATCTCTGCATCAAATATAACCACTAGCTCTTAGCAGCCATTCAATATTTGACGAGAGTATTTTCGTAAACAATTTTGTACAAAAACATACTTCATTTTAACATTATTTTGTAGTAAACCATGCTTTCAAATGTTTGGCAAGTTAACATAAGATGTAATGTATAATAGTACATTCCATAAGGTTATGTTAAAAAATTATTAATAATAATACTAATGTTATATCAGAAAATTTATTATACCATAAATGTCAATGGAGTCATTTCACACGACTAGCATAATTGTTCATGTCGCCTAACATCTAAATGCATGTTTTCTTACTATGAATTGCGATGTCAAATCCCTTTTCCTTCTATAATGGATTCTAAAGCGGACCATTCACTGCTCTTCCAAACTGGAATTTTTGGAACACAGGAAGGAAAAACCTATTGTCAAGGTCGAAAACGAGTCAAATTTGGAGATTTGGATTGGAATTTGGAGAATGATTTAAAGTGGTGGAATTCAAAAGAACTTAAAATCCAAAACTCAATAGGCTGATTCCAATTTGAGAGACCTCGATGCAAGGGTAGTGGCAAAACAAAGGATCTGCCTACACTGGCACCTCGCATCGAGGCTAGAAATTAAACTCGAAATCCCCGTGTGAGGGAAGAGGAGGTGGGTGTGATAAACACTTTGATTATCGACTTTGAACCTTGTCTCAAAACAAATTTTGGAACACCCATGAATGCTTTTCCTAATTTTTCAACTAAAATGGGTGGAGGGAAAAACCACTCTTAGGACAAATAGCATAGCATTTGGCATCCATTATATGAGCATGAATCCACTAAACTACATTATCAAAAATCAAAATATGAAATAAAAATCTATTTTTTATCAATGAAATCAAGAACTATAATTTGTCCTAATTAAAAAGAATGCACTCAAAAAGTATGGATGCAATGAATATTCAGCAAGTACAGTGATACCTCGAGATACGAGTTTAATTCGTTCCGTAACCTTGCTCGTATGTCAATTTGCTCGTATCTCAAAGCAATTTTCCCCATTGAAATTAATTGAAATGCCATTTTGTTAATCCGTTCCAGCCCCAAAAATACAACCCCTAATTGTTTTTGTTACGTGTTTTTGAATAAGAAAAATGTATTTATAAATGACAAATATTGTATAAAAACATAATAAAAGAGAATGTAAAGCAAAAAAAAACTGGTTTTATAAAGTGTACATACACCGTACCGTTCCCCGTATCTCAAATGTCGCTCGTATTTCAAAACAAAACTTCGCTGCTCGACAGCGCTCGTATCTCAAATAACTCGTATGTCAGGGCACTCGTATCTCGAGGTACCACTGTATTCGGCCTATTCGGTTGGCCGAATACTAAGCAGATATTCAGCCGAATATATTCAGGTTAATAAGTTTTTAAAAATTTGCTTCTAAATGTACATGTTTAACAAAGAATATTGCAGAATTACATTAAATAAATTTACTATCAAAAAATCGCCAAACATTTACCCAATTTTGAGTTGCATAGTACATAAGTGTATTTAATAAAGTTGCTTATATGTTATCATTGCAAAGTCTGTAATTATGATGCAAGAATAATTTTTTAGCATTTTCAAGAGAAAGTCTGTTGCATTTTGTTCCATACACATATAATACCAAATAGGGATGCAAGAAATATTCAGTATTAGGCCTATATGGCACTTTTGTTGAATGTTGGGTCATGCCAAATGCTGAACAGGTATTCGGGCAAATAAATTCAGGGTAAATTGTTTTTAAAAAGTGCAGTTTTAAATATATTTAAGAAAGAATATTGCAGAATTACATTTCAGTACATTTTTTATAATAAAAATCTAACATTTATCCAATTTTAAGTTGCATAGTACATAAAGTGCATTTAATAATGTTGCATATCATTTATAGAAGTTTGTTCCATATGTTTTCATATATTACCAGCTTCAGAAAATAAACGGTCACTATATAATGCTTGCAGGTGCTGAAAGATATTTTCTTGGTAAATTGGGAGCCTTGGAAATTTTTCGGCATTTTTTTCCCACCAAATAAGTGTTTATTCCATCCTACCTGAAGTTTTTTTTAACAGAATAAGAATTTACTTCTAGTAATTTTAATTTATTCATTTAATTTTCTTCTGCGTTTGACGTTGTCATGTTCTGCAATGATGACTCTTTAATTTCTTTAAAGCAATCCCAAAATGAAGAGGATTTCTCATTTCTTATTGGAATTCAAGTATTTAAAATATCACAAAAATAAATAAAAGTGTTAACATTGTTTATATGTACAAATAATAAAAACTCATTTTTATTTAACCTTAAATTTTTTTCATTAAAATTTGAAAAATATTTCATTCACAATCAAAAGTGAAATGTTTTTAAAAATTTGGTATTCAGCTGCTGAATATTTAGTATTTGGCCCAAAATTTTACCAAATATTCGGTATTAGGCCAAATCACTATTTGTTACATCCCTATCAAAAGACATTTTCACTTAATCATATATTGAATGTATAGTTTATCTTTTCAAAGAATGTTTTGCACATAATAAAAAATTAACTAAATTTACTTTTAAAACTGAAAAACAAGCAAATTTTAAATCTTATACTTTTCAGATTGTTCACCTTCAATAAAACTTATGTGTTCAGTTTTTTTAAAATACTATAACAGAACAGAAAGCTAACATTTCAACACAAAACTATAAAACAAAAAAACATTCTAAAATTGAATGATACCCATCCATTTTATTTTTTCGCACATATACTCTTAATACAAATAAACCCATTAAAAGGGTTTCCCCCCCCCCCTTCTAATACTGGTATTTTAAATAAAGTAATGTGATTGAGATTGATTTAAGTAAAGAAATTACTTTAGCTTATTAAAAAAAACAATTTGACTTGTTCATTAATTTGATTAATTAGTACTGAAATAAGAAATAAAGATACTTCATGGTTTGTAATCAAAAATTGAAACAGCTACATTTCTGTTTCATGGGAAAATCTGGAGAGAAAGAACACAAACCTTCTATTTCAGCCATAGATGTTGCCACATTTGTTATTCCACATAATAATTAATTTTAGACCAGTAAGGTAAATGCTCCAGTAGTGGGCCACTTAAGGGTATTTCCTCAATTATCATCTAAACTTTTGAGAAGTTTCGCTAATCTGTATTTTTTTATGGTTGTTCAAACTTTTATCTAAAATAATAATCACCTGAAATATCAAAATAATTGTAATATAATTTTTTAAAAATTAAAAACTTAGATCACTCCTATGCACCAGAAGTGGGCATAGCAAACTTTTGATGTACCAGTAGTGGGCATACCAAAAGTGGGCCACCCAGATTTGTCAATTGTGCCAAAGAAAAAAGAATAAAATCATTATATTTAGTAATAATAATAATATATTAACATTATACACTATAAAAATGCAATAAAAATGGCTTGATATAGGTGAAATCGTTTATTTATAGATTCTAGTCACATGAGATTTACATTTTTTCTCTAACAGCCAATTTTTTTATTAAAGTTATATGTTAATTATCGATCTTTCATTTTAAGTTCTGTTTGGGGCATTATGGATATTAAATCTTGATATTTTATCTTGAATAAATCTTTTTTTTCTTTTATCATCTTCCTTCTGCAGCCAGAAAAGAGCCCTTTTAAATAGTGATGGAATATTTTTCGATGGTCCAGCAATGCGATAGTTATTATTGTCTGCCTCGTTACAGAGCCCAACTAATTCTTGAATATCAGTCTTTTTCCTCAACAGTACTATAAAATATTTATTATTTAAGTAATTGGTCAGAATGTTCCATTAGTGTACCAGTAGTGGGCTATTAGTGTATCAGAAGTGGGCCATGTGGCCCACTACTGGTTCTGATAAAAATAAAGCACATCTAATTAAATAAAAAGACTTTACAAGATATAACCTTCTTATTTAAACATCACAAAACAGTCTATTTGAGAGAAAGCATGTGCTCCAGTACTGGCCTTGCTAGGCCCACTACTGGAGCATTTAGTAAAACATTGATCCAAAAGTGGGCCACCCCTCACTATCCATAAATTATCAATATTATTTAATTTAAAGATAGTTTATAATGCATTCATTATATAATCAAATAATATCAATAACAATTCATTTTAAAAACAAATAGAATGTATGCTAAAAAATAGTTGAAAGAAGAGTTACCTCTTAAGGAAATCACTAAGAATAAGCTAAAAATGCTTCTCTCAGAGACCAACTTCAGCAACAAACTTTCTAGCTCCTAACTGAACAGGAAATAAAGGCTGTGCCTTTGGTATTTAGTTGATAAGGGTTTCAGCCTACCAGAGGCAGATCTCTTATTTCATTGGAATGTTGGAATTTCTTGTTTTTCAACTTAAAATTCAAGTGGCCCACTACTGGTACGTGGCCCACTACTGGAGCACTTACCTTAATGTGATCAAAGTGCTTATTAATATTTCTTGTGATTTTTGAAATAATTAAGAAATAGCAGCCCTAATCAGAAGTGACAAAATAGCTTACCATTGTCCTTTAAAAATTGATGAATTTGTGGTAAGCACTCTTCCCATGGCCATAGAAAAGGTTAATGTTATAAACTAATGCACGCAAAACCAAACAATCTTTTTTTTATTGTAAATTCTATTAAGGTTAATTTAAAACATTTGCTACCTTCTATGCCTACACTTGTTGGCAAGGAATACTCATGAACTCATTGTAGTCATGAGCATCACAAGCCAACAGTGAACACGTTAAGTTAAGAATTTGAAAGCAACATTTGTTTCATGCAGATATAACAACTAGAATGAGTTTAGGAATATGGTTTCAAGTCACTTTTTGCAGTATTAGAATATTCTTCTAACATTTATTTATATTTTTAGTTTTGAACTTTCAGTTAGAAAGGATAATTTTTTACTTATAAATATTAACTAGCTGTAAAACAGAATGTAATAGTGTTGTGGGGTTTCAATTTTTTTTTTTTTTTTAATATTCATATTTGCAACAGTCTAAAAATTTCATCACGTTAAAATTTAATTAGTAAGGAAATATATCAAGAAGAAGCCAGAGCATTCAATTCAAAGGAATTAACTTCATTCATATGAACATTTTTGAAATAAAAAAATTATAGCATAAACTATCGAAATAATTCCTTTAATAAGACAAATAAACCACTAAAGTAATAGTATATTTTAAATGAAAAGAAATTTCAAATAAACTCTCAACAAACTATCAAATAATGAAAACTCGGCTTTTAATTTTTAAAATTTTAAATATTTTTAATTCATAGAAATAGTAAATAAAAAATGGAATTTCACAAAATGAGATTTTTTATCACACAATATAAGGCAAAACCCAAAACTTAAAAAAAGAAAAATGACATTCCTGATTGAAATAATAATACAAAAATATAAGGTCAGACAAACGCTAAGCAATGAAAAGTCTCAGAGTAAACATCAATTTAATTTTTTAATTACCAAAATTATACCAATTAACTGGTATAATACAAAAACCCATTACAAAATAAGATAAAAGTATCCCCTCCCCATTTATGAAAATTAAGTATGAGAGCAAAATGTCCTTTAGGATTATTATTTAGTTCTATTCTGGCCATAACAAATTTATGTAAGCTTGCAAAAAGGCATGATAAAGTAACATTCATATCAAGTATATCTACCAATGCAAATTAATCTGTTAGATTAAAAAAAAAAATATTTATTTAAAAAATACATCAACCTTATTAAACCTGACTTATTATTTTTTAAGTATGCTGTTTGGCACAAATCATTTAGAATGCATCAGAACACTGAGAGCAAGATAGGATAACAGGAAATGGAAGAGTAACATTTTAAAAATAATTACATGACATCTAACAAGGTACTATCAAAACTGTATAAACAAGAAATAAAAAAAATACCCTAAAAATAATAAAAGTAGCAGAATTAAAAAAAAAAATCTTTTAAGGTTGGATAAAATTTTCAAAAAAATTAAAATCTTTTCATAGTGCATTTTTTGAAAATACCAAGTTCCCAGGTTGCATTTATTACATAAGTGGACTTCAACCATACTGTGTAACATGTTATGCATAAACATAAGTATGATTTTCTGCACATTTTTTTAATAAATAAAAACAATTCAATATCATTGCAAAGTTAAAAAAATACTTTACAAAAAATACAAATGATAATGAAGAAGATCTAGAAATTAATTCAATATTCTTAGAGAGATACAGTGGCTCCCAAAAGTGTTTGTGCACTTACGATTTTCAATGAAATTGGGCTGTATCCATTAATTAAAATTAATATTTCAGAATAGGTATTTAATAATAAGATCTATAATCTATTCTTAACAAAACTACATGAAATATTTTAAAAACATAGTGAAACTTTATTTTTAAGAAATAAATAATCAAAAAGTAACAAAAACTTTATCTCACAAAAGTCTTCGTACACTGAAAAATGTTCGGATAAATTCATGATTTAAATTATCGTCTGTCGCTTTATTTTTATTTTTGCATTATGGTAGCATTTAAAAAATTGTTTTGCTTTAATTTTTGCTTGTTTACACCATAATATTCTATTTATTATTTAAAAATGGCTCGTAGTCATAAAGAAACAACAATCAACATTCGAAAATTAATTATTTTTCTTCATAGCAGTGGCAAATCAGTTCGGAATATCACTAAATTAGTTAATTTACCCCATTCTACAGTGTAGTATGTGCTAAAACACTTCAAAGAAGAAAATTCGATCAAAAATAAGGTAAGAAAAGGTCGACCGGCAAAGTTAACAAAACGTCATCAGAGATTTATAATTAGAAAATTTGTGAAAAATCCACGTTTGAGTGCTTTAAAAGTTTCTGCAGAATTTAATGACAAATTTTCTACTTCAGTTTCACCTGAAACTGTTCAATGAGTTCTGAGAGCATCTGGATTAAATGGGCATTCTACCCGTAGAAAATTTTTTGTTAGTGCGAAAAACAGAAAGCTTAGGTTTTCCTTTGCAAAATCAATGTTAAATAAACCCGAAACATATTGGAATAATGTCTTATTTGCAGATGAAGGCAAATTTAACATTTTTGGTTCCGATAGACGTCTAATGGTATGGAGAAGAAAAAATGAGGAACTTAATCCCGAGAACTTAGTTAGAACAGTTAAGTATGGCGGTGGAGGTGTCCTTGTGTGGGGGTGCATGTCAGCATCAGGACTAGGTAATTTGTTATTTATTGATGGCATAATGAATCATGCTCTTTATTTAAAAATTTTAAGAGACAATTTAAAATTATCAGCCGAAAATTTGGGTATTGGAAACAACTTTATTTTTTATCTAGATAACGATCTTAAGCACACGGCTCTCAACTTCGCCTCTGGTGTCTCTATAAAAATTTGAAAACACCACCTCAATCACCAGATTTAAACCCAATAGAACATATTTGGAGAGAACTGGAGGTTAGAGTATGAAAACACGACATTGAAACAAAAATCGAACTAAAAACAGTAATGATGGAAGAATGGATGAACCTTGATGCAGAAATTACAAAAAAAACTAGTGAAATCTATTCCCAAACGTTTAAAAGCTGTGGTGGATGCTAAGAGATATCCTCCTAAATATTAATTTAATGAAAAATTAGAATATTTACTAATATGTAGAGATTTTTTTAAGGTGTACGAAGACTTTTGCGAGATAAAATTTTTGTTATTTTTTGATTATTTATTTCTTAAAAATAAAGTTTTACTATATTTTTAAAATATTTCATGTAGTTTTGTTAAGAATAGATTATAGATCTTATTATTAAATACCTATTCTGAAATAATAATTTTAATTAATGTATAGAGCCCTATTTCATTGAAAATCATAAGTGTACGAACACTTTTGGGAGCCACTGTATATGTGAGCATCAGGGCCATTGATACAAAGGCGTCTATACACTTACTAAACCAATTTATTATAACTTTTACCCAAAATTTTTTTAAATGATAATTTTAAATATATTTGCAAATATGGTTATGGGGCCGTAACTAGAAGTCATCAATTTTGTAATGTCATATAAACATGTATATCTTCTGCTATAAATTAAAACATATTTTTGGGTAAATTAAATAATTATCAAATTCCTATTTTGAAAAGGCATTTGCAAAATTGTAAGGCTTTCATTACAGAATAGGTGACATTTTTACTCAATTATATCATTAGCTAGGTATTTTCATTGGACCATAGGTGCTGAAATTCCTAGTTACTGTTCTGATCTGGTGCCAAATTATTCCAGCCCAGGGCCCTCATCTGTGTTAAGACAGCCCTGGTGAGCATAGCAGAATGCAAACATATATTTAATTTCATTATGTGACCTCAAATAGTTCTTACACAATAAAAGCAAAAATGGAATTTATAAAATAAAATAGAAATAATTCACATTTCTAATTAACCATTACAGAATTCACCTCAGTGCAACTTTTCCAATGAAAACAATCTTTTGATTTTGACCAATTCACAAAGGTTACATGTTGAGGCAAACCATGCATTTTCCCACATTCATTTATTTTCATTTTATTTATTTCATTTTATTATAACAAAAAAATTAACAAAGTTGAGTGGAAATTGATTTAGTAAAGAGCACTTAATAATCATTTACTATTAGTTTTACTCTTCTTTAATAAACTATATATAATTATAGTAGGACATAAAAAGATAAGAACTGCTTTCACTTTAAACTATTTGAATAATTAAATCAATATTATTACGTAAGAATGTTTTAAATGTTGCAATAGGTGGTGTACATTAAATAAAATAATGTCTTGCCACAGTTTAAGTATGCCCTTATAGCTGAATTTTCATCTACTTTCGGATACTTAGATTTATTAATTATTGATAGCCCGTCAAATACTTTGTTGAAGAACTCTTTTCTTATAATCTTATTTCATTATCTCCTCCTCTTTATACTAAATAAATTTATAAGAAGGTACATTCTCAATGAAAAATACCTATTAAAAAATGATACAAAAAACGTAATAAATGGAAACAGAATTCACACAGAAAACAAATCCAACGTAGGATGATTTACCTGTCATGTAAATGAAGCAATACTTTCATAAAATACTTTTAATTCTAAACAATCAATACTGTTTCAACAGAATGTGTATTATTAATTTTGAGACAATACTTTTATCTCGTTCTATATACAGTTTTCTGCTACCAAAATGTTGAGTTTGTTTACAGACATATCGTTCAAGTCGTTCCGATCAGAACGGATTGTTAGTTCCGAATCCTCAAGGTGAACCTTATCTGTGAAATGAGGTTAGGGTTATACAAATGAAATCGATCTAACGATCCGTATGCGCGAAACCTTTTTTATAAGCTCGAAAAATTATTTTGTTCATACAGAATTTTACAAGTGAGTGATCCTCCACTTTCGGATTTTTTTTCATCATTTATTTTTCGAAACCTGATTCCACAGCTGAGGTGATCAGGTTTGGCGCCAGTGGGGAATCCGGGAGTGCCCAGGGTCCCTCCCGACGTCGGGGCAAATTTGTGTACCACACAACGGGCTATTGAACTAGTAGATAAATAAAGATCTGACGAAAATTTGAGAGGGCTACCATTAATCCCTCTCCTTTTACAGCAGCTCGTGCCCCCCCCCCCTACAGGAATGGCGCTAGAGTTTTGCCCGACGGGGAGGCCCGATTTGCCCGACAGGAGGGCACGACCTGCTGCATGGGGGGGGGGACGAATGTAATGAAATTGGTCTCAAATTTTCCCCAAATTATTATTTATCAACTACGGTTGAATACAACGTACAAAAATTTTCCCCGATGGGGGCCACAGCATGCCCGACGGGGGGCCTGTTGCACGTTAAATCGTAAGTAGTAGTCAAACGTTCTCCAGGTGGTGTGGTGCAGAAGTTTGGAGAGCTGAAGCCACCTCAGGTGTCGCCTTCGCCATCTGATCGCAGTTGAAAATTATGAGATCCGTCCCAAAATCTATATCTATACTTATTATAAAAGGCAATGTTTGTGTGCGTGCGTGCGTGCGTGCGTGCGTGTGTGTGTGTTTGTCTGCGATGTCCAGACGAATCTATCGCACTTGCAGCCATGAAATTTGGCACACAGGTAGTCGTAATGGTGACTGAATGCACCTCGAAGCCGAAATTTTAAATTTTAATCTAGAAATTTTTTTATTTAATGTTTTGTGTTGTTTTGGTTGATTTTTCGCACTAATTTCTCAATAGAATGGTTTCAAATAACTGTACGACAAAAATAGATAGACCATCGGAAAGAGCACGCGATTTCCGTTCTAATGAAGTTAGTTTTGAATTTCTACCGTAAATTACTGAATTTTGAGAATTTTTTTAAAAATACCCAGTTTTGGCTTCAAGATGTTACTTTTGATTTTAAATTTGTTGCATCCGACTTTCTAATAACACTATTATTTTCAATTTTTTTCAGCTTATAACTGCAACGGTTCTGTCGGATTTAAAAGGAGAATGGTTAAAATATCTTTTTTAGTTTTTTTAAAATTAATTTTTTCCTGGTAGTTGAACGATATGTTTCCTCTAGCGAAGCTTCCGCCCACGATAGTCTCCGGAACGTTGCGGGCAATTTCATTGGCTGAAGGGCCAGGGTGACGTCATTACTTTCGCGTTCTGCGAGGAGATGGTTTATTTACTCGGTTAATTCGATTATTATTTTTAAGCGCGTCTTAACTTATTTCTTTGCCTTTCATACTTTGCTTGCGGTGTAATAAATATCACATTGTAATTTTTTAACATTGTTTTGGATTTAACGGTACTCGGTCGAGAGGAAAAAGAGGCGGACCAACTCAATAATATATATTTCTGTTTTGATTTCGTTTTTAAAACTTTTATTTATGTAATTGTATGTGGGCATTTTTTTTTTTATTTTGTTGAAATAACGATCCCACGGGCAACGCCGTGCACGTACTGCTAATCTATACTTATAAAAGGCAATGTTTGTGTGCGTGTGTTGTGTGTGTGTGTGTGTCTGCGATGTCCAGACCAATCTATCGCACTTACAGCCATGAAATTTGGCACACAGGTAGTCGTAATGGTGACTGAATGCACCTCGAAGCCGAAATTTTAAATTTTAATCTAGAATTTTTTTATTTAATGTTTTGTGTTGTTTTGGTTGATTTTTCGCACTAATTTCTCAATAGAATGGTTTCGAATAATTGTATGACAAAAATAGATACACCATCGGAAAGAGCACGCGATTTCCGTTCTAATGAAGTTAGTTTTGAATTTCTAACGCAATTTACTGAATTTTGAGAATTTTTTAAAAAATACCCAGTTTTGGCATCGAGATGTTACTTTTGATTTTAAATTTGTTGCATCCGACTTTCTAATAACACTATTAATTTCAAAACTAGAACGGTTCTGTCGGATTTAAAACAAGAACGGTTAAAACATCTTTTCCCGTGTTTTTTAATTAATTTTTTTTCTGGACGGTTGAAAGTTATTTTTCTCGATCGAGTTCCTCGCTCGGCAATTCTTGGAACGTAGCCGGCAATTTTGATTGGCGGACGCGCAGGATACGTCATGACCTTCACCTGAATGAATTACTTCGATTATTATTTTCGGATTCAATTTTATATTTTGCTTGCTGTATAATAATCATTTTCACGTTTCAATTTTGTAATATTGTTTTGGATTAACGTGCTCCGTACTGTAGCGCGAAAAAAAAAAATAAGCAGGAAAATCAAATAATGTGTATGTTTTGTTCTGATTTTGTTCTAAAAATTTTTCGTGTCATTGTCATTTTTTCCCCAGTCCTGCTTCCACGGGCAACGCCGTGCGCGTACTGCTAGTAGCTTATAAACGTCACGCAAAACTGTAGCTTCAAAATGGGATGTTAATATAATTAAATTAAATCATCATTTATTTCATGTAAACTAATTTGTCATCTAAAATAATCTTCGATATTGTAAGGATCCTGTAATTCCCCCCAGCGGTGGAGTTCATTGACTCGTCCCGAAATGACAAGTCACGTGATTTGCAGAAGAGCGGGGGCGAGGAAGGAGGAAGATAAGGGGACAGACAGAGAAAGGGCTGTGGTCGTCGAGAGATGGTTTCTTTGTTCTTGATGTCGAGATGAACTGAAAATCGTAAACTGTTGTTTGCGTTTAATCCTTTTTCTGTTACTTTCTTTCAAACCTATGTGTGTGTTATCTACGGA
>BGPR01028887.1:0-19650 GCA_013235015.1 Araneus ventricosus | reverse complement strand
GGTAATCGATTTTTCATTCACTTTCTGATTTGTTAGAGGAATTAAATTTTGTGCACTTTTTTGTATTCCCAATGACAGTACATTATTTCAATATTTTCAGAATTTCAATGTCTGTTAATCAGTGATTAAATTTTGATTACCTGCCAGTGACATAACTTAAAAGTGAGTTTTAGAAATAGTAGATTTTAAGATTAGAAAGTAGAAAACAATTAAAATAAAAATACATTCTGATATTTAGTACATTAATAAAAATGTATTTAAAACTATTTTAATTAATTAAATTAATTATCCAATAGAAATATGAGGCAAATATTAAATAAATAAAACTATAATTAGCTAAACAAAACAAGTAAAAGTGAAATAATTTAACAAAAGATATCAAAAATTAAAAGTTAAAAAATTAAACTTTGTATTAACGACGTAAAAATGCTGCAACTTCCAATAAAATACAAAAGACAGATATTTAAATACAAAAAAATACAGAAGAAGTAAACAATAGTGACAACAATGCACCTTTTGCGCGCCAACGCAGCATCATCCAGTAATTGCATCGACAATATTGTCCATAATTAACTAACGAATTACTATAGAATCAAACAACAAAAATCACGCTTTAATAAAAATTAAAACACATTAAAAGAAAGTAATTAGAATAGAAGAAATGGAATAGGACTCGAATGGCGAAAGTTTTCAAAGGAGTATTGTTATCGCTATTGTTTACTTCTGTTTCTTCTGTATTTTTTCAATTCCTACTATTAGTTCACACTCTCCCTATATATGTCTTGTTCAAATTTTGCAATCGATTTCAAACTAACTTCCCGATGAGCTGGAGACTTGAAACTTTAAACATAGCTCAGAACTAGATGACAATGCAATATTTTGAAACTTTAAACATAGCTCAGAACTAGATGGCAATGCAATATTAATTCGCTTTCTTGTGTGTCTGTCTGTTTGTCTCTTTTCATATTTTGCATGACGCATGCGCAGTACGTTTTTCATTATATCTCGAAAACTATTAACATTACAGACTTGGTTCTTGGATATATGGATGGCCCATGGGATCATCGAACCACTCCCATATTTCAGCCATATCTTTGCGCATGCGCAGTACATTTTTCATTATATCTCGAATCGCCTAAGTAGGAATTGACTCAAAATTTTTTTTCATATTACTTGTTTGTATTCAAATTGCTAAACAAAACATAGTATGTGAAATGTATGAAAACAGTTATGCAGGTTTTTTTGCATTTTATGGGCTAAGGGCAAGAAGATTGGCGAAGAATAAAATTTTGATTAGATTTAACGTGAAAGTATACGTACTTTCGTGATCGAATACTGTCATACAAATATGGTATGATTTTATGTTTTAATTGGTTTAATTTTTTTCAAGTTATATTGATATCACTTCCACTATGTTTAGCCCTAATACAGAACCTAAGCTCTACAAAACACCTTTCTTAAAAACACAAGTGGAGAATGACATTACATAAAAATATTTTAACAGCTTCTGAGGAAACTGAAACATTTTTTTGCTTTGATAATAGAATAATTAACCCTTCTTAAACCGCATCACAACTTTTTACTTCTTTAATAGCATCATAATTGTAATTGGCGCCAATTATAATTTGAGCTACAGTCAGTGGCAAAATAAGTTGGAACTTTTAGGAGGGGAAACTTCGCAGTTTTAATCAATTATATAAGAAAATAAGGTTCATTAATTACAAGATTGAATTTAAAGAAATACTGAAACAATTATATCGGAAATAATTGGAACTGAGTATCATATTAGTTATTGGTAATGTAATGCATCCGATGTTTTCATTCTGGTAGTAAATTAACTTGCCATTGACTATATTATTATTGTAAGTAATATCTATTATTACGTGCAGTTCTCTCATTATAATCTCAGGATTACGACAGAAGAACAATATAATTATTCATTCATTCTTTATAACCGTTTGTTTTAATGTTAGAAGCAATTTTTTTACAAAAAAAGAATTTTCTCATCTATTTAGCTAATTTAAGAAAATTTTAGAGAATAGGAAACTAAATTCTCACTCCATTTTACCATTTTTTCTGTGCGTAACACATTTTTGATGCACATTTCTATCGGTTTGCTGTTTTACGAAAAATTACACTAATTTTGATATTTTTTTATATATGCTATGTTTTGCAATTTTAGTAATGATTCATTTACTTTTTAGAAAGCCTATATTTAATTTTGTTATTGTGCTGAACAGTTTTTACGAAACTGTTCCATGTATGTCATTGTATATTTTTTCATCCAATATCTTTAGAATTTTGGATTTCATTGTTTTGTCATTTCTCGTGTTGAACATTTGACTTAATATTTGTCATGTCAGAATCATTTGTAATTTTATTTCATATAATACTGTAAGCATTTTTGTAAAAATAATAATATACACGAGGGTAAGTCAGTTTTAGTACATTTCAAACTGTTATGCCAAGATAATCGTCTTATAGATATCAATAAAATGCAGCTCAAATTAATCAGATTAAAATATCCTATTCCCAGATATTAAATATCATTTATTTAAAAAAAAAGTTTACTTTATTTGCATGGTCATGGTTGTTTAGAAAGATCTCAAAAATTTCTTAATGAATTGATTAATTTGGATTAAAATATTAGAACTCCTATCTTAAAGTTGATATAACCGCCATTTATGACATATATACGGTTTTCTTTAAATTTTTCCTGACAATATAGATGAGGATAAAAATGGAATTGTAATAATATCGTCTTATCATATATATTGGTTAAAATAAGTATCGGCCAAGGATATTGAAGGCCATTAGAATGCCCCAAAAACGTCAAGAGTAAGGAGTATAAGGAAGCAAATTTTCCAAACATTTCATCTATAATTAAACACAATAAAGGATGATTAAAGATTTGGTTTAACCTATGGCAATCTTCAAACGTGTAATTTATGAATTATTTGTGTTATATTTTTATCCTGTGGCCTATTACCATTTTTTACTCAATCGATGAAGAATGGTAATAAAAATAAAGAATGATTCAATATTTGCCTCTTTATTTCTGTGCATTGCTCATTCAATAAAATAGTTAGTGAATTTTTTTTGAGGAGTGTATGATAATTTTCATTCCTTTAAATTAATTATGCCAAATATTCGTTAATTAATTGATATGTTTGTCAAAATTGCTTTTTTATAAACCAGGAATGAAAACATAAAAAAAATTACTCATCTGAGCAAAAATGTTTTGCTTCAAGCTATAAATTGGGTCTAAATTTGCTCTCCCCCTAAAAAGTGACATGTCTCTGATTTGGCGTATGCAGCGAGCTTCAAACAAATATATCTGCAGTTTTTCTGTGTACTATTAACTGACTTTCCTTCATAAGTGATTTAATACATTTTTATTGTATAATCTCTTTATTCACTGCAAATGATTCATAAACTTATTTTACAGTCTTTAAACATATTCATTTTTTAAACGTACTATTGCATCAATTCCAGTATAAAAAATATGACTGCTTTTTTCTTATCTCGTGGGATGTTTCAAAGATGTGCTCAACTGTAAGTGCCTCTGTTCGATTGAGTAAAGAATGGTAATAGGAATAAAGAATGATTCAATATTTGCCTCTTTATTTCTTTGCATTGCTCTTTCAAGCAATTTTATTAACATTTGAATAAAGAAATTGGAAAACTATTCATGCGAAATAAATGGTCTGATCTTTCTCCACAGTTAATTCAATTTTAACGGAGAACAAATTGTTGAAAACTGATCTGTATTTGTTTCTATTTCATTTAATTCTCTATTAAGAAAAAGATAAATATTCCCATGATTTTGAAAATTTCCATTTGTTTTAATATTGATATATCTCATTTTGTCTATATTGTTCTCCGGTTATAATTGGAATTGAAATAAATGATACTAGGCTTATCGTAGACGTATTGCATATTAAATGAAAAGTATAGTTTTTAAAAAGGAATGATAATTTCTGTAACATTATAGATGTCTTCTCAATATTAAGAAAACAGATATACATAGCACATTATCAAACAACTTTCTCTCTCATACGGTGAAAATTTTTCAAGAATGTATTAATTAGAATTTTGCATTCGTAATTAGAAAGGTGAATTACGTTATAGTTATAGTTATGCATTTTACTTGCAACGTTCGCAGGCTCGTTTTTTCTTTTACTAACTGCCACACATTCCAATATATATATATATATATATATATATATATATATATATATATATACACTATATGCCCAAAAGTATCCGGACACTTGCAGATTTTCACATTTTTTAGAATTTCTCCAGAATGGTTTAACTGACTGACTTTAAACTTCGGACATGTAAAGAATAGACAATAACTCACATTTTACATTGAAGATTCGGTCCTGAGGGCAATTAGGGGACCGTCTACAAACTGATGAAGACAAAAAAGTTTTTGGCCCACCCCGCTTCACAGAATACTGATAACAAGATGAAACTTTCAGAAATGGTAATGTTTAATGTTCGTAATATTTACAGGAATTTTTGTAAACTCAGATCAAATATTTGGGAAGATATAAAGGTTTTCTTAAAAAATCTCAAATTTTCCCACCTGTTTTTTGCTTATAACATTCACAATTTTCTGTTATAACATACCAAACTTACAGAAAAGATGACAAAATATTAGAGAAGCATGTTGTAAAAATTTGGAAAAGAATTGTTAAATATTACAGGAATTATGAGCATTTTTAGTAAATAATGTTTTACTACTCATGCGCGAAACATAGTGCAATTTTTCTTTCACAACTTTAAAGCCAGATATATAGGGCAACTTATATAAAAAAATTCAATTCAATATCATTAGTATTAAGAAAGATATCGGCGTTACAACGAGCAGAATTTTAGCTCCTGTCGAAGAGGAGCTAAAAGATGAGGGGTTGTACACAAATTTATATTGTTTTAACTTGTATCTTTAAATAGTTATATTGAATTGTATAGTGGTTAGAATTTGTTGCATACCCATGAACACATCTAATATTCGCAACGAATAAAAAATATATTTGTAGAATTATTAAAATATTTTAAGAAAGGAAATTAATTAGATAAAAAATCGTTTCGCCATAAAATAAATATATTTGAAAATATCGTTTGGCCGTAAAATTGTAATATGTAACTTGTTAATAATCATGTAAATAATATAATTAAAGTAATAAAATTTTTGTTATTTATAGTGCCTAATTAGCTGGAATTTAAGTTATGCACGTAATTGATAAGTGTTCATGGATATGCTGCAGATTCTAACCACTATACAATTCAATATAACTATTTAAAGATACAAGTTAAAACAATATCAATTTGTGTACAACCCCTCATCTTTTAGCTCCTCTTCGACAGGAGCTAAAATTCTGCTCGTTGTAACGCCGATATCTTTCTTAATACTAATGATATTGAATTGAATTTTTTTATATAAGTTGCCCTATATATCTGGCTTTAAAGTTGTGAAAGAAAAATTGCACTATGTTTCGCGCATGAGTAGTAAAACATTATTTACTAAAAATGCTCATAATTCCTGTAATATTTAACAATTCTTTTCCAAATTTTTACAACATGCTTCTCTAATATTTTGTCATCTTTTCTGTAAGTTTGGTATGTTATAACAGAAAATTGTGCATGTTATAAGCAAAAAACAGGTGGGAAAATTTGAGATTTTTTAAGAAAACCTTTATATCTTCCCAAATATTTGTTCTGAGTTTACAAAAATTCCTGTAAATATTATGCATATTAAACATTACTATTTCTGAAACTTTCATATTGTTATCAGTATTCTGTGAAGCGGGGTGGGCCAAACACTTTTTTGTCTTCATCAGTTTGTAGACGGTCCTCTAATTGCCCTTAGGACAGAATCTTCAATGTAAAATGTGAGTTATTATCTATTCTTTACATGTCCGAAGTGTAAAGTCAGTCAGTTAAACCATTCCGGAGAAATTCTAAAAAATGTGAAAATCTGCAAGTGTCCGGATACTTTTGAGCATATAGTGTATATATATATATATATCAAAACAAACTTAGAAACACAAGACAAAAACTCAAAAACAGTCGAGACAAAATGTCAAAAATAGACAAAAACCAAAATAAAATTGAAAAATATCATAGCGATCCGCTCGTCAGTTAGAGAAGCTCTCTCATGATATTAATTTGTGCTTTTTTCTGCTAACGACAAACGAAATCCGTTAAAAATTGCCGTCATCCCCTCTAAAAGCACAAGACAAATAAAAATGGAAGAATTCTTGAATAAAAAAAATACATTTAAGAAGATTTAAAAAGAATCAAAAACAAAAAATCCGAATACAAATACAAAAAATCCGAATACAAAAGACCTAGAATAAAATAAATAAAAACAGCCGTATACATAAAAAATAATAAAATAAAAGCGAAATACGCTTACCATGGCCAGGAAAAAAGCTACCGTGACCACGAGGAGAATGAACACCAAACCAGTTATTGCTGTTGCCAAACAGAGGAAAAGGAAGCTAAGGAGAAAGAGGTTTTGTCAGTAGCTCCGTAATCACTGCTTGAGATATCGTCGCACAAATTTTTCGGGAATACCATTATTTAAAAGTTGATCATACAAAAGCTTTAATTATATATATATATATATATATATATATTCACCGAGATTTCGATATGTTTCAAATTTTATAGACCTCACATAATTCAGTAAATTCTCTAGAATACTGTTTCTGTTGATGTGTACACGATGACTCAAAAACTCAACGAGCTAGTCATGTAAAATTTCGCATATAGTTGTTCCTTCTAAATTATACATATGTTATAATATTTGAACCAAATCCGCATAATAAATTTAACTTGCCGCTTTCACCGCCCTCTTTGCGGCTTCGCGGCCAGCAGCCACTTTGCTCAGCACTATCCCTGCCACCTCGCTGCTTCGAGGTTCTCAATCACTACTTTTTTCAGTTTTAAATACTGCATGAAGATCAGTGGAAGAGACCATAAAACCATAATAGATTTCATATTCAATCTGTTTCATTTTCTTTCAATCTGTTGTCTACAAAGACAACAGATTGCTTTAAAATTGTCAAATCTTTCAATAAACCTCATCTAGCTGTAATGCTTTGTATAACCCTTTCACGAATTTCGGCATGAAAGTTTTCAGATCCATAAATACAGAATGATATCACCTTAAATAAACAGTTTTCATCATCTACAATAGGTATTTTACAATATTTTGACACGCCATTTTTTGGAACTGTTGGGATCTATATATTTAAAATAATATGGTAAAGCCCTCAGAGATTCGCCAGCCCCAATCACTAGATCTATTTCGACATTTTTTTTTCATTTGAAAGGTTATGACATCTAGATATGTCATCAATTGTCGACTGTCCCCCTCCATTTTCGAACGAAATAAAAAAAAACACTTCTCCTCTGTTCATTATCTATGGGTAAAATTGTAAAAATTCCCCAGACGCAATCACTTAAACGATTTCGACAATTTTTATTTTATATGAAATATTATGACGCTTAAATATGTCATCAAGGGTCGCTTGTCCCCCATCTACCCCATTTTCGAACGAAATCGAAAAAAACCTGTCTCCTACTGTACATTTTCTATAGGAAAAAACCTTTGGACAGTTCGCCAGCAACAACCACCCGATGGATTTCGACAATTTTTATTTCATATGAAATCTTATGACATCTAGATATGTCATCAGAGGTCGTCTGCCCCCAACAACACCCATTTTCGAACGAAATCGAAAAAACATAAAAATAATGTATGGTGGAGAGGAGTATTTTCTATTTCTTACAAAAATGGAGGGTGGGAGGAGGCAGGAGACCCATGATGACATATCTAGAAATTCAAACCTTTCAAGTACAAAAAAATGTCGAAATCCGTCGGGTGGTTGTTGCTGGCGAACTATCCAAAGGTTTATCCTCTTAGAGAATGTACAATGGGAAAGAGTTTTTCTATTTCATTGGAAAATGGAGTGGTGAGGGGCAGGCGAACCTTGATGACATATCTAGACGTCATAAGCTTTCATATGAATCAAAAATTATCAAAATCGACCTGGTGGTTGAGGCTGGAGAACTCGGTGAAGGTTTTTTTATCAAATTATTTTAAATATACAGATTAAAAACAGTTTTTAAAAACAACATTTTATAAGTTTACTAAACAGTAGAACTTGTTTTATCTTAATTTTTTTCTACTTTTTAATCTTGAAATTAGTTTTATCAAATTCACTAGCAGATGACAACACTGGTGTGTAATCAAAGTTTAATTTTATTAAACAATAAACTAATAATTAAGATTCGAAAATATTAAAATCGTGAATTGTCATGGAGAGTTCACAAGTGTGGAAATATTGAGATCTCTAGCAGAAGAGGAAGAGAGTGATGAATTGATCCCAAATTTTCTTTACAAACTTGAAAGCAACTTCATTTAAATAAAAGCGTAATTGGAAAGGAGCAAAAGAAAACAAGTAATGGTATCTTCACTGTGATAAAAGAGCACTCAGAATGTGTCATATTTAGGCATTAAAGCAAATAATTTTCCAAGCCATTAAGCACTATGTTCTATGTAAATTGAAGTCCTGTTTCTATAGTTCAGACAGTAATGACTAAACAATCATTCAGAAACCCCTTGAGGGTAAGGTAATCTCAAATGACAATTGAGCTTCTCCCGTGTTTAAAAAATACCTGTGAAAACAACTCCCGCTAATTGAATGGAGAGGCTCGGTTAATTAACAGGAATAAATGTGTTTGGTATTGTTGGAGGACAAGTAGTGGCGGCTCGTCAGCTCAGAAACAAGCAGTGCTGCAGAAGTTGTATTGACCTAAGTTTTAGGAAATTGTATGCTGATTATTTTGGTACATAATGATGATTTACTAAAAATTGATAATTTTTGAGTTCTAAGCAAAAAACTGGGAAAAATTTTTTTCATGTTTTTTGGCTATGACTAAAATTCAAACATAAATTTTTGGTGGCAAACCTCAGATTCGGAATCGGTACACCAAAAAGATAAAGGAGAAAAAATTAAACTTACTTAAAACTTACTTACTTTAAACTTACTTAAAAAAACAATACTTAAAGACTGGATTACTGAGGGAAAGCGAAAAAAGGCCAATAGAGGAAGTCGCGACATGTCGAACCCCGTGAGCTGCACTCCGGAGCAGCTCATGGGGTTCGAATTTCAATGGGAGAAAGGGTTGCTTTTTTTCTTTCGATTGAAAGCAGCGAGTTACTGAATGCGGGAAATTTCAATTCTAGGAGAGACAAAACTTTCTTAAGCTCTGATCTGTCTCTCTTAATTTTTGATTGATTTTCCATCTTTCTTTTACGCTTTTTATAGCCCTCGTGTTTCTTCAAAACGGGACGTTAATATAACTAAACTTTTACGTTTTTTTATTACTTTTTTGCCATTTTCGATTATAATTGAAATCTTTAAATTCAAAAGTAAACCAATTAGAATAAAAACAAAATAAAAGTTTTAAAATAATTTCAGGGGGGATTGCAGCCCTAATGGACGAGCCGCCACTGAGGACAAGCGTCTCCCCTTTATTGATAAACGATTTACCCATATACAGGGTGTTTTAAAAATACGGGCTTAAACTCTAAAGGCAGGTCAGGCATACAGAAACAAGTCATTTTCGCAATGGAACATGAGGCCAGAAATGCAAAGGGGATTCGCTACAGGGAGCTCTTTGCCACTGAATTTAGTAAAGAAAAGGATACACCAAAAGAAATGAACAACACAGATTGAGTGGAATATAAATTTACAATAGCACAACAACCAAGTTGCAAAGATAACAGCATTACAAGTCGTATGCGGCATGACAGATATGATAACGGCAAGAGGACGCGGTACCGACAATAGACCTTTGGAATACTTAAAGACTGTTGGAGGAGAATAAGTAAATGCTCAAAGAACTTGCTGTCTGAGGCGATACACGCTTTGCATGTCGTTATTCATGCACCTGGGTTGTTGTGGTGTTGTAAAGTTGTATTACAATGAATGTGTCCATTTCCCATTTCATCTGGTGTACACTTTTCTTTTACTTAGTTCATTGACAATGAGATCCCTGTAGCGAATTCACTTTGCATTTGCGACCCCATGTTCAAATGCGAAAATGACTTGTTTCTACATACCTGACCTACTCTTAAAGTTTTCCCACGATTTTTTGAAACACCCTGTATGTTTAATAGATGCAAATATTTATAGCAGATAAGCGAATTGCAGCACCGACAGATAGTCTAGACCAGCGGTTCCCAACCTTTTTGGTTGTACGGACCACCTGTAGTATAAAAAATATTTCGTTGACCACTAGCTAAATATACAAGTAAAAAAACACAAACACGTCGTTGCTTGACAAGCAACACAACTTATCTCAAGATTTTGAAATTTTAAAGAGGAAGATTCAAATGAATTTTTCGTAACCAATAACGAATATTTCTGAATGTTTTTAAGACCGACTATGAACATGAGACCACATGTTCCAACCAGACGTGAAAAAAAATCGGAAATATTCGTTACTGATTGCGAGAAAAATTCATTTGAATCTTCCTCTTTGAAATTTCAAAAAATTGAGATATGTGGTGTTGCTTGTTAGGCGACGACGATACATTTATATATTATATGTTCGTATATGTCAGCAATTGGTAAAGCTTACTGTAAAAGGATTAAAAACTTATTGTTTATAAAGCAAAATAACAAGTGACGACTCTTGAAGCTTCCTTGACTTCGAATGTTGATGAGCGTTCCGAGGTCCACTAATACGTCATCCGAGGCTCACAAGTGGGCCGCGGTCCGTAGGTTTGGAACCACTGGTCTAAACTATATTGCAGAGAGTGAAAAGCTTTTTGGAACTCTGCTGTGAGAATTAGGGAAAATTTCTTCTCTGATTCTGCCATACTGTCAAGTTGCATTACTGTCATTAAATTAGTCTTGTATATTTACGTTATAATCAAAATTAGAGTTATAGTGAAGTCTATTATCTGAGAATTATATTGGTTTTTCAGATATTTGGGGCACCCTGTATATCTCAAAATTTTAATGAAGATTTACAAGTCATTTACGAGACAAGGATAGGTCCGGTAAACTTAAAATAGTAATTTTTTACAACAGAACATGGGGCCATCAACGCAAAGGGGAGTGCAGCTATAGAGGGCCTGCTATTCGTCAATAAATTAAGTTAAAGAAAAGTATACACCAGATAAAGTGTACAGCACAGATTCAATGGAATGCAAATTTGCGTTACCGTAACAACACAGTTGCATGAATATATGTAGGAGAGTATTTAAGCCCATTTAGTAAGCTGCCGTGACGGTAGATGGCAGCCCGAATCAATGAGTGTATGACGTAAGTTTTTCCTAAAGAGAACGCGAGCGACGAGAAGGTGGTAAGTTCGCTTGCGCGATAAGTGTTTCCGCCTTAGGGCGTGGCCTATGGCCTTCATCTCACTCTGGGTTTAAGACTGATAATAACTAACTATTATTAAATGGCGTAAAACCTTTACTTTAAACTCTCACCTGTATTTAATCATTTCATTGTAACTATATGGAAATATGCTTTTAATGTCTAATAAAGTAATTTAGTTTTATAACCGAGCATACTTTTTAAAAATTCACACCCCTAGTATATTGTCGAGTCTCTAAACTCCCCTCCCCCATTCTACAAAGTTGTTTGCTTCACAAGATTAGGAAACCTTAATTTTGTACAAAGTGATTTGCTACAGCCGGCATTTTATTTCCCCGCAACTAATTAATTTCCATATATATATATATATATGGACATATTCACGAATGTAAATGTTTTGTTGCATTTTGAAAGGGGAAAGTAAAAGTTCTGACAGTTGATAATATTTAATTGGACGGCAGACAGGAGTGTACTGTACATGTATGCTGATATAGTTATGTAAATTGTTTATCTTTGCTAATATACTTTTGTATACCACGTTATTTCCACGGATGTAGAGGTTGTGTGGGCTGGACTCACGTGAACACGCCACATATAGTTACCCATGAGAAAATTATGGTTTTCTAAACGTACGCCTGCCACTTTCAGTGTCTGGCCCTGAACCTGGCAAATGATATTTTTAAAGGGATTCGTTACCTTTTGAACTGAGATGATAAATCCTTCGGTATTATCGGAAGGCGTGAAATTAAAGCACTCTTTCTTCTTCCTATATCAGTCATAATAGTAGCTTTCACGACGTTTGGACCTAGGTGTGTAATTTGCACACCGACATTGAATCTTGGCTTGTCGGAAGGTGCCCCTGACAATTCTAAGATGTTGAACAGCTCTACAGAATATGATGTTCCTTGTTAATGCCCATTACCGTATCTCCAGATGGATATTCTGTAAACTCACTGTAAAAATTAAACAAAACGTCGAGAGAATAAGTCACTAACGTCATTGGATCACTGTGTAACCGTATTAAAAGCTGTAAATGCTACGACAACAGGAAACCGGAAGTGCAAATTCTCCTTTGTTGTTTATGGTCAAAGAAAGCAATATTTTCTTATATTAAATTTAACACTGGCAAAAACCCACGCGCGACACAGTAATTTGACTTGAATTTATTTCTATAAGAATAAAAAGTATTGTTAAAAATTACGTCACGAAAATATATTTAAACCTTAATAACAATCACAGAAAAAATTTCATCGCAATGGAATTAATAGCATTTAAAAGATCATTTTCTGGACTTTAAAATGGCATAAAAATAATTGTTGTCTAATAAATATTTCAGAAGTTATTGGCAAAAAACATCTAAACATTAGGCTTAAAAGCAGCTAATTTTCGTTATTTAATTAAATATCTTAAGAACTAATTGACTCTGAAAGTTGAAAATAGCACCTTTGACCTAGAAATATGCTCTAGAATGTCGTGTGTAAATTTCATGTCGCTACTGTTCACCGTTTAGGAGGAGTTCTTGTGACCGACCGATCGACCGACAGACAGACAGATACATGTAAATTCTTCCTTATTTTATAGATATTTATAAAGATAAGCAAAATTTTCAGAAATAAAGGTAATTTAGATCAAAGTCTAACCGTTTCCTAGCAACAGAGTAGCTATAAATTTGCGTTATTTCCAAATCGTGTGTGCGTAATTAAAGTTATTGAACTTTAAAAAATTAATAAAAATTGAAGAAAAAATGTCACAGAAAATAAATTGGTATCATTGAAAAGGTAATATTTTGAACCTTAAGATAATATAAAAATAACTTTCATCGGACAATTTGTTCCGAAGTTATAGCGGAGAAAAGGATCACGCGATAGTTGATTTTAAAAATAATTTATTCCACATGTTTTCGCATTCCTGAAGGATCACGTGACAGTTGATTGAAAAATAAAATAATTTTCATCGCGAATTGCGGAGTCAATGGGCTTTCTTTGTTAATTATTTAATTTTTATATGTAGTCAAAAATAATTAATTTAACGTGATTTCACCTACCCTATGTCCGTTCCTGGGTTTCAATCTATAACTCTGCCAATTGTCATCCAAATCTGTTTGGTAGTTTTGCCGTGAAAGCTTAACAAACAGACAGACAGACACACTTTCACATTTATTATATTACTAGCTGTCACCCGCGACTTCATGAGCGAAGAATTTGAATTATTCTCTTTCTTAATTCACGGGAAAGTTAAAGTTCTCACGGTTGATAATACTTAATGGGGTCAATTCACGGTCACGTGACAAATCAAAAATGGCGGCGATTAGAGCCTTCTGCGGATCTATTGAGGGTCTCTCCGTAACGTTAATGGACTTTATGCATGTGACGTCACATCCATCGACACATGACCATCCGGCAACACCCAGCGCTCAATCTTAAACAGCTGATGTTGTGTTTATCCTTGTGATGTGCATATCAACTATATGTTGGATGCCAGTTAATAAATGGTTAATTGAATTACATACTCAGTTTGATTTTGCATTTTATTTCAGATTCTTGGTGCTAAATGCAAATGTCCTGGTGGTACAATTCCTTCTTCATCTAAGCATGTTTTTTACTGTGCTTACTTTTATTATTCTCATGTTGATATTCTTTATAAAATATTACCTCATTTAAAGATCAATATTATCAGATAAATTTCCTTTATTTTATTTATACAAAAGAGTATGAAAAGTTTAATTTTTATCTGGAAAACTCTAAGTTATTAATAAAAATGAGAAATAACTTCTTAAAATGCAATTTAAATTTACAGAAATAAGATGTTATATACACAGATACTTTTTTATTTATAATATGTATATTATACATTCTTTTAGTAGCAAATAAATTAGTTTAGCATTGTAATATGTGTAATGAGAAATTATATATAATATTGTAATAATAAAATAGTGTAACATTAACCAGACTAAATATTTTTTATCAGCACTTTCATTTTATTGCATTTCACACAGCAAACCATTTTTAACTTAGAAAGCTTTGTGTAGGATATAACTAAGTATACTTAATACACATCTCAAAATTGCTTTGCTAACTTGGAACACATATAGCAATAGCTTTTAAGGTTATTATTATTCCCAGTTGTACAGCATTATATTGATAAAAATACACGAATGCACAAATGTTTAAATTATATTACATACTGTGTCACCAGATGACTTAAAGTAACAAAAAAAAAGAATGTTTGTTTTTTTATTTGCTGTTGAAAAGGAACCATACATCAAAGAAATTGGGTATGATGATGAGAAATGGCAAGCATTCATGAAAAATTAAGTAACTTTTACTTTTCTATCCCTTTAAAAAATATAATGAAACAGTCTGCTAGCTTTCAAAACCTTCTTTTTGCTGTAATTGAATGTTTTGCATATATGGTTCATCAAAGATGGTGAGGATGGAAAATACCTATCATATGCTAATTGCATGAACGCGTCACATCCACTGGCACATGTCCCTCAAAGTATAAATGTTTTACATGTTAATTCTAAAAAAAGATTAATTAGAATAATTCTTCAGCTAACAATCTTATTGAAATTTAGTATATTCTAAATTATGTATAACTTTTCGATTGTATTTATTAACACTAAAAATAATTGTTAGAACGTTTTAAAATTATCTTGATTTCTGAATCACTGAAATCTAATTATAGATCAACTTTTTTTTGTTTTTATTGCATGACTGTACAATACATTAAAATCTAGTTATTCAATGTATTTTCTTACTGATTATAAAATAAAATATAAATACTAACAAAGTAATGCGGGGTTTACACGCGAACAGTAAAACCGACAGTAAGAGATGACGCATGCGCAGAATCATAAAAGTTTTAACCGGGCCACGGCAAGCCTCTGTCCAAACTTGACAGCGACATCCTACTGTCGGTTTTACTGTTCGCGTGTAAACCCCACTTAAATCTCCTTCTTGCTAGTTAATTTTCTCAAATAAATAAACTATATACCTTTAATGTGAAAATAAGAAAAAAGATTTACATTGATATTTATTTATATAATATTTTCTCACTTTTTTTTAGCTTAATAGCTATTAATAAATGCTATAAAAAGATTTCTAAGACAACTACACTCTTCTGAATAAATAGATAAATTATCAAGTTAAATGAAAATGTGATTAGAATAGGATTTGCATTTGCATCAATTCAATTTTTTAATTGTAGATTTTTTAAAAGGCAAATTATCAAACCATTACTAAAAATGCAAAAATTGAATTGTTCACTGAAGAAACTTAAATGATCGGTTTTAGAAAGAAATTACTAGGATATTGTTGAGAAACACAGTAAGTGAATTTTCAAAAATATGATGGCGAATTGAAATTCAAGTACGAAATGATTTTAATGAAAATTTTTCTATATTATTTTGCCCACGTTGGGTAACACTGTTATATAGTGAATATGTGTAATGTTTCAAATAAAAACAGGTTAATGCAAAATATTGTTTTATTACACAACAGAGCCCACTTTTCAAATTACTTTCCATGGTTGTATGAATGTTTATTGTATTCAATTTCAGATACAAAAACAATGTTCAGTATGCAAAAAAAATTGTAAATGATATAATTTAAAATTATAACACATAAAAATGGATTGTTTAACTAACGAAAAAGATTATGGTTCCTCAAAATAATATTTGTAACTAAAGTAATAATAATATTTTTAACGCTTCATATACTTTCTCAAACTACAATGGGAAAAGATTACAAACTGAAAATTAGCAGAAAATATTTTTAGATTTTTTTTCCTAATATTTAATATTAGAAGAAATTTATAGTCATCTACGAATTTCAAAGTTGCTTCTACTTTTGTACTGTAGCAAACTCATAAACTGATACGATGAAATAAAAATATTTTGAATGCACATGTATAAGATTTTATGTTTAAAATAAAGAAGAATACCAACCCAAAAATAGAGTTGTTAAATTGTCAGATGAAGCCAATAATGTAGCACAGAGACTTCAAATTTCATGATTTTTTTTAAAACCAAATAATCTCTTTAAGTTTTCTTAGGTAGACAAATCCAATATAATTTAATAAACTAAGCACATTTAGGAAAGGTCAATAATTATAAAATAAATAAGTTATATAAAAAGTACTATAAAATAATCTAAACATAATATGAAAAAAAGTTAAAGATGCATGTATATCTTGAATTATATATCAAGCCACTTCAAGAAAATCAATTACAACTGTGGTGCAAGCAAATACATGCAGTCACAGATGAAAAAGATCATCTTGTTGGCCAGATTTAAGCCAAAGGGCTGTCTTCTGTCTCCACGGTGTACCTTCAAGTGTCGAAAGCAGGTTCAGAAATATGAAATGGATACACATCCATTTTTATGTTGAATATAAGGCATTTGGAAAATGCAGTTATCTTCATTCACAGAAAACAGATTTGCTTCATCATACTAAAAATTTATATGTAACTTTAGTGAATATAAATTATTAATGCATGCTAAAAATAACATGCATTAATAATAAATTGCATGCATTATAATAACATGCAATATTATAACATTATAATACATAACATGCATTAATAACAAATTATTAATGCATGCTAAAAACATATGTAACTATAAAACATGTAACTACTAACTAAATTTTTATTGGTTTTCATACTTAAATATAATAAAAAAATCAGTAATTTCCAAATACTATTATTATCTCGATTTCAGAAAATCCATTATCAGAAATAAATTTTATATAAAATAAACATTTAAATATTTTCATATTGTAAAAATACTTTATATATATAAACTAACAGTTTTTACAAGTTACAAATAGTAGGTAAACTACAAGTTAAAAACAGTAGATACCAAGAATACAAAAGAGATGATGCATCATGTTAATAATAAATAGTAAATGAAACAATAATATAAATAGAATACAAATCGGAATAAGGGGGAAAAAAGCCAAGGACACTTTGCTAAAAAATACTACATATAAAATTAATATACTGTGAAATTACTAATTGTAATATACAAATTAGGGTGAGGTAAATGTGGAGGTTACAGTGCCCAACTAGTAAGTGGGTACAATAAACTCCACATTAATAATTAGATAATCAAATTATTATATTCAAGCATACTGGAACAATCTTTGAAGCGAAGAGTAAAGTTTGCTCACTTTAAAAATACTAGCTATGAGGAACCAGGACTCCAAACAGAGATAAGTAAAATATGAATTTTGAATAATAAAGCATAATGCAGATAAGTAAATAAGAATAAGAAAGCAATCTGAATAAAATACTCCAAGATCAATTAATGATATAAACACATATATAAAACTAAATGAATAAGATTAAACTGAGGACACTTTAAAAACACTACATCAAAATATATATCCCCTTACATATAAAGGATAAGAAAACCCAAGAATAAAACTAATCAAATTTACTGATCATCAAATAGCAATATCTAAGAATTAAATGCACTAACTTTTGACATAATTACAATAACAATTAATAGAAACTATCCAAGCAAAAAAAAATGAAATTACAAAATGACAACATCAGAAGAAAAAAAAAAATCATTTGTTAAATTTTCATTGGGATCTATAAAGTATTCATTTTTTAGAAACAACCATTGCTCATTAATTAAAGGGTTATGGAAGTTACAACATGCAAAGTAATAAAAAATTAGATTTTATATTGTGTGAGGGATAGGTCTCTCAAAATATTGCAACATATTTTGATTTGGGATATAATATTTCTACTGATTACTCACGTACATTTGGTATCTTTTAATAAAGGCTCCTTATCCATTATACTACCATAATATAACGGTGATAAATTGATGATTCCTGGGCAACACAATGCCTATCATACCTTTTTAAAGTATTTTGTGTTTTGGCAGAAACTGAAAGGTCATTTTGCTGCTGAGATATTAGGTTTCTGTATTGGAAACTCAGTAGAATCCAACAATGACTCTAGTCTGTTTCCAAGAATAGAACTGCTGCTAACATTGACTCATTTCTTTTTGATTTCGAGGAAATATATGTAACAATTTAAACTTTTCATCAAGAACTGTCATTACGAAAGTAAAATATCTTGAAGTATCGAATCAAATTTCAACAAAACAGATAAAATTCATTTGAAGATTCCAGTTCTTAATTTACAAGAAACAGGAAAAAAAAGAAATATCAACAGGTCGCTTACAGAAATTTCCCATTTGAAGGTCTCTTCAACTTATTCAAAAGAATTAAGCATAAGGAAAACCTTTTCTTTTTGTGAAACTTATTGGGTACTTCATCTAGTGTCATTCAAATATATTCTCTGGGATGAAGGCCTTTTTCCCCAAGGGAATCTTGTAATTCTTAAAGCTCATCTTTTAACAAGTCATCTCGACATCGGTAAAGTCTCAGTCTGTGATGAAACAGAGTGCATTCACTGTCAGGATTTATGTAAGTTCTTTCAATGAGATTTCATTTCTTTTTATATTTGCATATTAAGAATTTCTGCCTTATTATTTATTATATGTAAGTGAATGCTCAATTTTAAGCCACATTGGATCTGTTTTTCAATAATTAACTAGTAATTTCAGAATTAACTAGCAAACGTTACCAATATACTTTACAAACAATCATATTTACTATTTTCAATTTTACTATTTTCAAAGTGGAGAACATACTGTCATTTCTGGATTTTGGCCTACCTGCTTTCATTATTCTGTTTTTTAGCCATTACATAAATTCAGAATAATATCTGGATAAGAAATAAAATAAACTAATTGTAGATTTTGTTTCAAAATGAAAATAATAGCAATTTTTGTTTCTAAATAAAAATAACTGATTTAGTTTCAATTTCTAAATAGTTTGAAGAAGTGGCGTGCGGAACGAGGCGAAAGTGACGTTTGGTTTTGTTTTGTTTTGTGGCGAATATCCATTAAAATAAAGAGATGGTGACGCCAGCTCCCATCAGGTGCAAGCCATAATTACAGAATCCATTAAAATGAGCTGCAGTGTGCATCACCTTCTGGCCGGGGCTGGTAAAATGATAAATTCATGGTGCAAAAATAATTCTCGCGGTAGGTTAATCGGCTATGACTAAAGTATAAATATAATATTTTATGTTATAACGCAACTATAAATTACCAGTATATCAAAACATGTATTACTCTCTCCCATTGCGGTACCATGCTTTATATATAATTTGTCTTTTCATATTAAATTCCATTGTGGCTGCATAACG
>BGPR01028886.1:0-19651 GCA_013235015.1 Araneus ventricosus | reverse complement strand
TATTCACACCTAAATCAACACCTCTCTCCCCCGTAATACAGTCCAAATATAGTCCCTCAAGTGCCGATCGATTCTGTGGTTTTTCGGAAAGAATGGCTAAAAATACGCCAGCTTTTCTCCGGTGGGTGTATTAAAAAATTATGGGCAAACATTGCGGGAAAAACCACTGTAAGGTTTATGATGCATCCGATATTTTTAGCTCCCGGTGTTATATTTAGCCGTGGATCATGATTGCTTTGGCTGTTCAAGCGTACCGGAAATTACGGGTACGTCTCTGTGATGCAGGTTTGGGTTTAACGCTTCGGTACTTCCGACGGCAACAGCTATGGAGAGACATAAAAAGCAAAAGAAATGCCGTTCAATCTCATCTGTTGTTTCTTTTATGGGCTGAAGAATTCTGAATAATTGAAAAGCACCCAGAGCAGATTATGTGGAATGTGAAATCCATGTTTCGGTCCCTTTTTTACTGTTTCGCGTACGAAGTATGCCAAGGGAAAATGATGCAATCTTATATATTCGACATCGATACTTTGTTGAATCTTTATGTTTTATATCTCCCTGGATCCGGAAAACGCATTTTTAGAATTACTATAGTGAAACCTCTGTACAGCAGCCATCCTCCACCCCCAGGAAAATTGGCCGCTAAGATGGATGGCCGCTCAAAAACGGATTCCATGTTTGGAAGTACAAAATAAGCATCTAAAAAAGCCCCGATTTGTTATTTCCGATAAAGGGAATGCTAAGAATAATCTAAAGTAAAAAGTGCTTCGAAAAATTCTAATTTCTTTTGGAAAAAAGATACAATTTGCGTTTGATCGGATATTTCAGTTTTTTGATACAATTTGCGTTTGATCGGATATTTCAGTTTTTTGGGGAATAACTTTTTTACAGTTTTGTTTTCGATTGGAAAAATAAAACCATAATCGTTCCATTGATTGTTGTCGAGGAATGGGCAATAATATATATAATAATATAATATATAATATAATAATAATAAATAAATTTATTTTTCTTAAATATATATAATAATATAATATATAATATAATAATAATAAATAAATTTATTTTTCTTAAAGTCTGTTGAGCTAAAAATTTCATTTGCGGAACCCATATCAGTAGCTTCTTTGTCAGAGTCCAAATCAGAGCCTGAAAGGCGCAAGAGAACTCTTAACACGTTAATCGCCAAGTGAATCAAATGTGATTCATACCTACTCTCTAATACGATGACCCCCCTCCTCTACTGTAGTTACGAGATAGCAGAGAAGAGGTAATCTAATTAGCTAGATGGTTCGAATCTCAGACGCGAGTCGTGTTAAATGCACAACACTGGTTGAAGCTGAAGTTCACTTTTCACATAGGAAAAGGAATGATTAATTTAGGTCCGATTTCACGTGTTGCTTTCGGGTGTAGAAATTCTTTTGTTCTTTTCTCCCCCCCCCCCCCTTTTCTCTTTATAAAACGGATTGAAAATATTTCCTGTACATAAAAGGATGTTTCACGTTTTTTAAAATAAACAACTATAAAAGTAACAGTGTGATGTCTAATTAAACCAGAAATGGTTCAGTCTTTTCTACAGATACAGAAAATATCTTTAATGAATCAGAAAATTCCTTGATTTTCAGACAAAAATCTAATCTAAATCGCTTTTGTTTCTTTTTCCATTTTTTCTAAATAAGCATAATATTTTCAATATATATATATATATATATAATCAATAAACTTTACTTTATTGATCTGTGAATCTATTTACTGTATTGAATTGAACACTAAATCATCATTAAAGAGCTGTACAAAATATTTGCATTTGACCTAATAACAATGTCCTGTAAATAAGCAAATTAGCAAAAAAAAAATCCTTTAAAATATCCTACAGTACTGACATTCACCGTTTGCTTAAACATATACAAACCCTGACATTTTTCTGATGTGGTCCAATCAATAACAAAATCAATGAGATGCGTCAATCAATGCGTTATACTGAAATATGGCAGCAGTCCTAATCACTGCTAACAATTTAGATTTCGTCGCTTAGCAAACAACAGCACCTATCTCAATTCTTTGAAACTTCAAAGTGGAAGAAAAAATAGTATTTTTCGCAATCAATAATGAATATTACTGAATGGTGGGAATATGATGTTTCATGTTCATATCGGATGTTTAAAAAATTCAGAAATCAGCTGAAAAATGAAAAAGCTGAATGTACAGCAGAAAAATTTAAAGATTTAAATATCAAACTGCTCCTAAAAGTACAAGAGTTTTTAAACACCAGAGTATTTTCTAGTTGAAATCCATATCCTTCATTGAAATTAATCAGAGTGTTCTCTTTTTTGATTTTCTCGTAAACGTCAACAGGTGGCTCGTTTTGTGCTTAGCTTCGTCGTAAAGTGAAGTGAATCGAGTAAACATTTTAAATCTCTTCTCATCGACCGACTGGGTTCAAAATTTGATATTGTTACGAACCTGTAATGTCACTTCTTAGAAATGCTAGTCTTAAGGTTGGAAAGAGACATTTACAGAGGTTTTAATTGGATGCCGGGGGAATGGAAGCCAATTATCACCGACCATTACGATAATTTTGGTGACTTGGCGACAAAATGAAGCTGTTCGAAAATACTAGAATTTTGTCCTATCTCTATTAGGAACAGAGTTATGTAGAGATGTTGATGTAATATGTAGACATGTAGAGAATGTACTAGATGAGTCTATGTGACGTAGCATCCTGTCGGAAAAAGTATTAAAACCCGGAGGTGCTGAGACGAGTGAAAGTCTTTGGAATGTGTTTGAGGGTCTTTGAATCTCTTTGGAGTCTTGTTCGCTTTACGAGTTGGTCAGCTGTTAGACGCTGAGCTCTTTTGCTCGAGCTGTTATTATTAATTATTTGCTGTTTGCATGTATTGCTAATTTGTGCAAGTGCTGTTCTTTTCGTGATGCACGTGTTTCGAGTTTTTCTGGAAAATTCATGAATAAAGCGTGTTGGATTGCTTTTAGCGTACACCCACCTGACGATTTTCGCAAGAATACATATATTGATGTCAAGGTCACGCACCTAATTTCATTTACCTAACTCGTCGTATTTTGAGATACAGTGTTCACCTGAACACCGAAGAAGAGACAGACTTTCTCTTGAGGGTTTTAATAAAAATCTGAACAGAAATCTTAAAATTCTGATGTAAAGAGCATGGCCAAAGTTAATTTGTCTAACTCGTTCTGTTTTAGAATAATCATATATAAATACTGAGGACGAATGTTTTGACGATTACAATATTTTCTCTTTCGAATACAAGAAAGTAAAAAGGAATGTCAAAGTAATATATCCTCTTAATAATTCGATATAATGCAGTCGAAATTACAACAATACTCTTTAGATAGAGGGATTTCACATATGATGATTGGATGGTCAAAAAAATTATTAGTTTTTAAGTGTATATATGACGAATAAAAACACAATAGAATTGGAAAAACTAGAAGAATTGAAACCTTGATCTTTAGTTATTGACTTCGCAATCTCTTGGGTCAGGTTTTTGGTCAGCTTTCGGAGGTTTTTGTAGCATAAAAGTTTACTTCTGTAAGTTTCGTTAACAAAACTCAAAACCAAACCAAATCAATTTGATCAAAATAAGATTGTTTTTGACATAATAATAAACGAATCATAATTTATAATCGATTCCATTTCGATGGCTCAGTCAATTCTTTTCAGGTATGATAAATTGAATGATAAAAGCAAAATAAGGAGACGAAATAAATTTCTACTTTTAATTTTCAGACGTGTTTATCAAAGAGCGGAATTGCGTAGATCGAATCACGGTGTAAAAGTTTCGTACTGAAAAACGTGTTTGACTGCAGGTACCAGCAAATCTTTGTAGGTTAATTGTTCTTGATGGCTGAGTCATAACGTCAACTTTAACTTATCCTGTTGCTTATTTACTTGAAATACTGATACCATGGAAATGCCGACACTAAAAATTCAAGGAAACTTCCCCATGATCACAAAGAATTTAAGGAAAGCTAGGAGACGCATCGGATATAAAGGATTTTAAAATAACACAACCAGGAAGGGGATGTAAATACTTTTCTGCCGAAAATATTGCTGACAGATTTGCAAACGAATATAGCATGAAAAATTTAGAGAAAATGATTGCTAAAAGTGCTGCAAACGATTTCGAATGGAATCAATTCACGTTACGTCGCAGTAGATGTGACAAAGGCAAATGTGCCTATCATCCAACTGCACGTTGTCCGTGACGTAATTCGAAAATCAGCAAATAACAGAAGCGCAATGAATTTCAAAATTCAATTGGGCGGTGCATTCAATATGCATCACGTGATAATTGACAGGATGGCAATGAAAAACTATTCTGATGGGAAAGGTTAATGAAATCGTTTGATTAAAAAAAATGCGCGAATAAAAATGTCACACAAAACAGTTTATTTAAGAACTTTGTGATTTCAAAATATGCAGTGTAAAAAATGACTAACGATCATCAAATTCAAAATGAAGTGATTCACAATACTTGAATTATGTTTGTTTTTAAATAAATATCAGTGACTAAAAATTGTTGTGATTTTCTTGTAGCGATGAAAATTCTAATGGATATGAGATTGATGAAATGAAGATTCTAATAAAGTTGAGATTGATGAAATGGAAATTTTTTTGTGTTATTAAAAATAAGGCGGGGACATACGACTCTTAAGCCTCGAAAGAATGGGGGAAACTGTCGAATTCGATACATTATATCTCTGAAACAATGCAATTCAGATACTCATTTTTTTTCTAGAAAAATATCTGTTCTTTCTCTTATAGTTCACACATTTTTAAACTTTTATATTGGTATGTATTTTTTTGAGAGATTAATAAATATGGGTATAATTTTTGGAGAAAAACGAGATAGTCATATTGCGTGCATGATTACAGGTAAAATATTTGTCTAAACACAATATTTTAGGTATCTAACTAGTCCAAATAGTCTGTTTAAGAAACTGAACCTCAATTTATTAACATTTAAATTTAATTTCTATTTTATATACCAATTTAAAATACAAATTTTAAAAATTGTTAAAATTTCAACTTTTCTAACCCCCAAAAAACTTCTTTGGAAGAAATATGTACAATAATGTGGTTCAATTTGTAGAACATAGCACAATACATGTTCAGTAAAAATTTTATGTAAAAATATTCAATAGTTCTTGAGATATCGTGCGCGCAATATAAAAAAAAAACACATTTTGAGATATAACGCTTTAAAGCTATGGCCATATTCAATGTTTACGTTGAATAGATGATACATTTTCCATCATAATTTTCATAATTATGGTGGAATTCTTTTAACGCGAATTGTTTTAAATATTTCAGAAAATACGGGGAAATAATATATTTGTTTTTCATAAAATCGAAAATTTTCGAGGTTTAACACTCGTATATCTCCTTAAAAATAAATTGATACTTTTATCTTAAATGAAGATACTAATCCGGCTAAGATAAGAAGGTACAGTAGAACCCCGAGAATCCGAACCCCAGGAATACAATACTTCGGATAATCCGAACATCTTTTTTTAATTATCTGAAAAGTTTTTACAGAAAAATGAAGGATAAATAAAAATTACCAATCAGAAACAAATCTAATGTTTATTCCTAACTTAAAAGAAGTATTCGAATTGGTCTTTAAGAATGAATACAGCACCTTAATTAGTCGAAACAAACTTAGACATATTTTTACCCTCAACTTGTTTGCCACTGTACCGTGCAAATCGCCGCGTGCTCTTTATGTTCGCCTTCAATAGAGCACAAAGAGTCAATACTCTACTGCATTTGGTATATCAAGAGTATTCTACCCAATTTCCCGAATAATCCGAATTCTCCGGAATCCGAACAAACGTCAGCCCCAATTAGTTTGGATTCCCGGGCCTCTACTGTATGTACTCTAGTAAACTCTGCATATATTTATAGATTTAATACTTTGAAATAGAAAGAAATATGCAAAGGTACTTTTGTGATAGCCTACTTTCTACAAAACGCGTTCAAATAGTCAGTGAATATCTCAAACAATGTTATCATTTAAATGTTGATGGAATCCACTGCAACTTTCTTACCAAGACGAACAAAATACATATCCCATGGATGTATTGTCATCTTGTCATGAAAAAAGGGAACGGATTTAAATAGGAAGCTCTGCTGCTATTGAAGAAGAAAAATTTTTTCAATATGAATTTGAAATTATGGGGAGGGGGACGAAAACGTCATTCCATACCCATTGAAGATGGTCTTTTCGCGCAGTAGCAGTTGGAAAACAACATTCGAAATGCGAAAACTTTTTTTTGTGGAGAATTTTTCCCATGCCAGGACCTTTTGCCACCTAGTACTATTTGATAGTACAACTTTTGATTTTTTGATAAAATATCTGAAAAATTGTTAAAAATGTAAAATTTTGAGGCTTTTACGGGGAATGAAGATGAAATGCAAAAATTCTGAAAAAATTCAGCTGCGATATGTTAGTCAATAGACAACTTTTGGCACCTAGTGCTAATTGATCGGATGACTTTGGTTTTTTCGCTCCACCCTAGTCTACATCTTGTAAATTGATTTAATAAAAATCTCAGTACGTATCTTATTGGCAACAACAGGAAACTTTAGAAAGCAAAATTGGGTATGTTGCTTAAAGGCAACACTGCGCCTTTAAGGATGATGTTACGGTTTTGACTTCCATTTTTCGATGAAGAAAATCATCTTCTACCTTATGGCACACTGCAGAAAACGTGTATTTTTTAGAAAATGATTAACTTGTTTTACCGAGTTTTTAGTGACTTAAAACTATTCTAGAATATTTATCTTTTAACATAAAAAACTGAACGAAAAAAACTCTCTCTTTCGAAAAAAACCTTCATAAAGTTGTTGCGCGAACAAATTCTTATGTATAAATTACATCTGGATAAAAAAAACCATGTCTTTCAGGATATCATCAAAACATTCCAAAAAATTTCTTTTTGAAAATGAACAAGAGTCGGGGACGGGGAGTGGGAAAGCAACTTTGAAGTCTTCCCTCAGAGTAGAATGATTTGAATAAAATATGTTTCCTAAGATTTAAATCTTTTTTAGACAGGAGAGAAGATTGGAGTAAGAAGATTAAAAGATAGCAGATGACCCTTTCATCGTAATGATATTTCCTAAGATGATGGAATTAATGTATCTTCTCGGAAAATATCATTAAGATAAAATGTTCTCGTCGTCTGGATATGATTCGGAGAAACAGCGGTGAAAAAAAATTGGGCTTTAATAACAAACAGCATTAAAAAGTCCAGGATGCTAAAATATGTTTCCCAGAAGAAAATTCGAACTGGAATGAAATTGATGAAAAAATCTGCAGTTCACAAATTTTTATCAGGAGATGATTCAATACAAAATAGGAGAAGAGATACGGGACAGCTAATGGATAGAGAGGAAATGAAGGAGTCTTATTTTAACATACATTAAAGATTTGAGTATTGAATAAAGTAAAACCCCAGTAAACCGAAATTCGGGTTATCCGAAATCACAAATCCAAAAATTACTCACTGTACTGCGTGGAAATAATCGTGAAGGCGAGACTTTTTGCAACGATATCCCCACTTTTTTCTTTAAAGCCGCCCCCATGAAGGTCGGTGAATAATTTTAGAATGCTAAAATTAAAATGAATGGGTATTAACAATATTATTTACGATATTGTTTACCTGTGCCTATCAGGCGCTTTGAGCCCGAACTCCGGTACGAATATTGCGTCCGAACTCGCCGCTACGACTATTGCGCCCGAACTCGCTGATACGGATATTGCGCCCGAACTCGCCGGTACGAATATGGCGCCCGAACTCGCCGGTACAAATACTGCGCCTGAACTAGCCGGTACGAATATGGCGCCCGACGGAGGGTTAACTTTAATAAACAACATAAGTGTAGTCTGCAAAGAGAGTTTTGCATTCGTTTTACACTCAAAACATTTCAGAATCACAACTGTAATTAGATACAAAATAGTAACAGATGTTCATGGCTTAACCGAAAAAACTCTTATCCGAAACGGCCACCCCCCTTTAGTTCGATTAACCGGTATTTCACTGTCTATGGATTTGACGATTAATCAATGGAAGCGTTCTTCCCTCGACTTTCTCGTATACGTCCACGATACGGCGTGTTTTGTGTTTAGCTTCGTAGTGTAGTGCAGAGAATCCAATATGCAGTTTGGACCTCTTCGCGTTCACCGACCGAATCAAAAATTTGGTATAAATCTAAAATTTTGATGTCAACATTTAGCGATCACATAAGAAATTGCATCCGCCTGTTGTGTTTTTGAGGTATCGCCTTCACATATGAAAAGATAAGTAAACCAACAGATAGCCAAGCCATTGACCGATTTAGTCCAAAATTAGATGCACACTCTTCTTCTAAAGCCATATACCACATTTCATTCATCTACATCAGCGGTTCCCACCTTCTTTCACTCGCGTAACCCCTTGATTAGTCTTTTCATTTTTGAGTACCTCCTAATGTTATATCACCCCCAAAACTATAAAAACTAAATGAGTAACTTTTTTGTGCCCCTCTTTCACAAGAATACGACTATGCAGACCGACAGACAGTCGACCCTTTGGCGGATTTGGTTCAAAATTTGATACGGAACCTACATTCCCGATGAGAGAACTGTGTGCCAAATTTTATCTATCTAGATATTTAAGTGTTTGAGTTATCGTGTTCGCATGAACACGGACAGACAGACAGGCAGACTTCCCTTACACGGATTTCGTCTAAAAGTCTACCAATATTGTGTAAAGACCATATACCAAATTTAATCTCTCTAGCTCCAACCGTTTTCGAGTTATCTTGTTCACAGACACAAAGATGGATAGAGAGACATAATTCCAAATTGTGTTTTCGGACTCGAGGAGGTTTAAAACGCGGAGATTCGTCAAAATCTCGAGTTCGAATTTTTCGAAGATTACAATACTTATACTTTACATACTTACTTATGTTTATTTTACTATTTGTATACTTCGTATAAGAGAATGTAAAAAACTTCTGCCGTTTAATGTGCCAATAAAAGTGCATTTTTAAAAACTTTTCTAATTAAATTCATTGAGTATCGTATTGACATATACACAGACAGACACAACTCCAGAAATGTTTTATCGGACTTACGGAAATCCAAAACGTCGACATTCATCACAATGCTTGGGTCTGATTTTTTGAAGATTACAGTATTATCTCTTTGTACACTATGAATACAAGAAAGTAAAAACACTCACGAAATGCATCTGAATGAGACGGTGAGTGCTCTAAAAGCAAAAGACCGCCATTGAATCTTTTAAAATATTCATCAGTTGCGTGTCGTAAGCGATCAAAACTACCAAAGTTCTCAAGGCGAAATCTTAAGCGAAGGAACATTGAAGAACCATAAAATAAGAAACGGGTGCTCTTGAACTTTACGAGCTAAAGAATAAAACGGAGGAAGAGATCGTCGTTGTTCTTCGGAAAACAAACCCATTTGCTTAAAGTTTTACATCCCATGGTAGAGGTCGTCTAAAGAGAAGCTATCCCAAACAAAATGGTGCTGGGATTTTGAAATGAGGATAAGACTTTTCTTTTACTTCTTTTAGTAAAACTGACAAATCCGAAATTATTTTTAAAAACCCAAATATCCAATTACCCGAACTAAACATGAATCGGACCGACTCGAATATGAGAAAATTCGGGTAAAGCTTAGAAATTAAGTAAAAAAACGCATCGGAGAGAGATGCAGGAAAAACTTAAATTCCTTAAATTAAGTTAAACGAACACAAGTCAAGGAAGCCCGTAAATACTGTAAGATTTACACAAAAAAAGAAACTACAAATTAAATTATGTATGAAGGCTCATACACACATATGTATTAAAATTACATATGAGTAATACAGTAAGTATGTGCCTTTTTTTTATTTAAAACATACTGAAAAGAGTGCGTTCCTTTGAAGAATTCACTCAGTCGATTAGAATTTTCTGAATTCTGACATTTTCCGTTTTATCCCGAAAACCGATTCGGATAATTGGAGATTCGTATAATTGGACTTCGGATTACTGGGGTTCTATTGTATATACAACTCAAGCTGAACTCCGTTGATCAAAAATATATCAACGAAATGTTCCTTCACCTAAAGAAAGAATGGTGAATTTGCATCAAATCAAATAGGGAATGTACTTTCACAGTGTGACACGTTTTGTGTTTAGCTTCATAGAATGATGAATAGAATAGATGACGGATTTTGGAGCAATATCTCCTCCCTTCGACAGTTACAGAAGTGATACAAACCAACAGTCTTGGTGCCAAGACTGCATTGGCCTATTTCCCATCACATTAATGCCCGCCTGAGGACCTATGCATCAGCGCCACACGTAGCGACTCCAATGCCTAAAATACTACAATACATGTGCTGATCCAATACAATAGGGAAATAAAACGGTACTTCCTTGTTATAGCGGCCTCCGACCTTACTTGGCGACTCCGGGCTAAGATCGCAAATATGATTTCGCCAAGCTAATAAGTTCAATGTGCTAGCAAAGCTTCTAGGTTCCGGCTAGGATGTTTTATAAGTTTGAAAAAAATCTGCCCGGTGCCCACTTAGCAGCCCTTCAAGAAGGAATATTTTTTTAAAAAACCAATGCGAATCTGAGTAAAAAAGTAACAAGGTGCTAATATAGGAAAGCGTGCTGTTTTTATAAGACGGCAAACATTTTGGCGAGATTTCACCACCATCTTGATAATATAACCCAGATAGCAATTTTAGTTTGCAGCAGACTTGCACTGCAAATCTGCAAGCTTACAGCAAATTTGACACGACAAGAGTGCAAGTGTGAAACAAGTTTGCAGCAAGTTAACGCAAGCTTCGAAGTCACCATGGGACGAATTTGCAGCAAGCTTGCCGCGTCAAACTCATTGCAAATTATAGCAAAAACAGAGTACGAACACAACCCAGGATAGAACTGGCGACCTACCGGTTGGTAGCCTGACGTCTATACCACTCGGCCAGTTTGACTACGAGAGGAGAAGATAGATTTCGCTAATACATCGTTCGATTCGATTCGTACACGATTTATTTTAAACTATTTTCTTGATTTCATTAATTTTTGGAGTTGAGAATATGATTTGAAGTCAAAGAGAGAGCGATTTTCGCTAATAAATACGTTTTGCTAGTAGAATAAATTATGAAATTAGAGTTCAAAAGTAATTACTTTAAAATGGGACAAAATGTATAAGTTATTATTTTTCAACAAACATTGACTGTTTTTTCGGTTTAATTTTGTTTATAAATGTTAAAATTTCAACATTAAGAAAAAGGCGATATTGTTTTCTTTAAAGTAAAAACTTTTAGTAAAAAGATGGAAAATGTTTCAAAATTCTTTTTATAAAAAAAGTTAGTTTTTTTTACAAATTATCATTGATTTATTGAATTAATAAAAAGAAGGACGGTCTAGGAGATGCTATTAAAAATCGGATGTTTTTTTTAAACAGAGACAAAGATAATTATCTCTTTGTGCTATCTTTGCATCAAGCATGTTTTGCAAATTTGCATTGCAAAGGAGGTGGTGCTATTTGTCACGGTGAACTTGCAGTAGACTTGCAATGCAAGGAAGGTGGCGCTAGTTGTCACGGTGAATTTGCTACAAGTTCGCTTCAAGTTTGACTCGTCAAATTTGCTATGACAAGGTAATATCAAGTCAAAATCAAACTTGCTGCAAACTTACGTGCTATCTGGGAAGTATCTCCGTTGCTTGGCGATTCTGTCCAGGGGTCGCTATCACAAGGAAATACCAGTAAAACTATCTACGGGGTAATTAGTGTCTCCCACCGATTAGGTCCCACAAGGAAGAAAATTCTAACGATTGAATGATAAAGCAATCGTACCATTCGTACGCAGAGAGAAAATCTGCTGGTGTAGTATTTGTTCTATCCGTAAAATTAGTTTATTCATATGTGAGGTTTATAGTTACAGAACATAATTAATTACAAGATACTTTTCAAGAACGAAAGAAAAGGTGAAACAAATTACCGTTTTTCAATACAAAACGGGATTCACTTTTAATGCAGTCTCTAAATAAGAATATCGATCGAAGTGCATCTCCTACGAGAACAGCGTAACTTTGCTCCCCCTCGGGACGTTCTTTAATTAAAGCTGTCTCCGTTCATTAAACCAAAATACTTCGTTCATAAATAATAAAACTCCCGGAAGCCAGTCAACGAAAGCGAAAACTCGATTTCTACCGAAATATCGATTTCGAGGCTGTTGTTTCTTCACTGTAACAATTGCGGGATCAAGTGTTTCCAAAAGAATGAAGGAAACTATGCAGCCTGTTTCTCCCACCAGTGGCTTCTCTGAATGAATGGATCGTGAATTTTAAATGCTTAAGAGAAGTCAGCGGTTTTTTTTTTACAGGGAATAACTTCGATTATGTTCTTTAATTTACTTATATAATAACGTCCCGTTTTGCAGCAAGAGCTATTTCGGCTCGGATCTCGTCATTTTGGACCGTAGTCTTTTGACAAGAACGACACTTGAGCAGACTCCCCCTGTCCAGACTTCCACGCCACACCTGCGGGAAGGCGTTTCACCCTCGACGTGATTTCACGTGCGCCAGGGACCACATATGTGGTGGATCTTTAGTGGAATCGGGTTTCGCACCCAGAGTTTGGTTTGGTTTAGTTTAGGTATATTAACGTCCCATTTTGAAACAACACGAGGGCTATTTTGGGACGGACCTCGTAATTTTGAACCACGGTCAGATGACGAGGACGACACCTGAGCTGTCACTCCCTATCCAAGCTTCCACGCCACACCAACGGGAGGACGTTTGGCCACTGTGTATGATTTAGGGTGCACCAGGCCTCATACACGGCGAATCTTCAGTACAATCGGATTTCGAACCTGGAACCCTCCGGCCCCAAAGCCGAGACCTTACTACTAGGCCACCGCGGTCCTCTTTCGATTATGCAAGCAGTTGTTAATACAGTAGTCGCCGCTTGTAGTGATCACAGATGTAACGATCAACTGGCTGAACTGATCGAAATTGCATGGAAGGGATCTCCAGTATCTAAACATATAAAAAATCCGCGGGTTCTAGAGATCAACAATTCGCTTTTTGTGATCGGTTTCGATGAGACGAGTCTCCAGAACATGGCGACGATGATAAGAGGCAAGAAGAGAAACCACCATCAACCCAAGAGACTCTGCAGGCCCTCCGTACTTTAAGATCAGTCCAATAGGACAATGAGTCTTTTGATGAGCATTATTCTTATGAACGGTTTATCCAACGAATGCCTGAATACATAAAACCCCATGTTACTCTTGATAACTTGGTGTTTTTCCTGTGTTCATGCTTTCCCTGTGTGTTTTGTTTCTCAATGAAAAAGCGAAGCTACGAGGAGCCCGTTTAGCTGAAAGCGAAGCCGCTGATGTTTTTTTAAGTTGAAAAAATTTGCCCGATCCACACGCACACTTGCAATGCCTAAGGCATTGCGTGCTCAATCTCTCTTTTTGAGATGCTACAGGAGATCTATAAAAAACTCACTGCGCATCCTAAACAGTGTTTGCCGACGGCAAATAAAATTGCGCCGAAGAAAATTGGCGAGAAAATAGTACGCACCTTAAACTCCAGGTTTACTCTCATTTTCACCCCCCTTTGCTTTGAAGCCTATATACTATAGTATAAAGCAAGAGATTAAGAAAACAGAATAAATTTTAGAAAAAAAATCTTTCGTTAGATTAAATGCCATCAATTGCTTTTATTTTTTCAATGAGAGGAGAACGAACACCGTAGTGTTCCAGAAGCTGAAATCCATCGGTAGCTTAGAAACAATACAGAGACGGTGGGCAACTGTGTAAAAGAATCGTGAGTGGATCGAGAAGTTTAAAAGTGGCTGGGCAAGGATGATGCGTAATGAAAGACCAGAACGCTGGGCAATCTGCTCCTTTTAAGGAAAGATTCGGCGTGATTGAAAAATATTACTGGCACACCAGCGTATTGTTATCGATAGGTCTTATCTCCAGATAGTCGAGGTCTTCCCTGCCAAATGCGTTATAATGTATGCCCACGCAGCGTTATAATGTATATCAACACACGGTCTGCCAGATGGTTGACACTCTGTGTTTTGATGTATTGAAGTACTCTACTTACAACTCGGATCTCATCTCTTCCAACAGTTCGTGTAAGGTTGCGAATTAGTAAATTAACTACGCACAAAGAAGAGCGGGAAGCTATGTGTTAATGTTGTTACTAAGCCTGTTAGCATAAAATATTATTGTACGATATCGCCGCAACATTGCTCGTAATTCTGAATGTCGTAAAATATCGTGAAAATATCGTAGCAATACGATAGATAGGGTTGCCGGAATTTATACGGGACGTTTAGTTGCTAAATAAATGAAACATGAAAAAGTGGGTACGTAATAGCTTACTTTACTCTGATAAACCAGCGGGAGTGGTCTCCCCTAAACTTTCTCGTATACTCCTAACACACGTAGAGAAAACTAGAATAATAAAAGACGTCAAATAAACTTCCGTCGCAAATAAACCAAAGTTGGAACCACGCGTGGTTTGAAGGATCGAAACAAATTCAAATCCCCTGCGCAACAGGACCTGGCGAGACTCCCTAAATGTTTGCTTCCTTACAAAATCGCGCCAGAATTGGTTTTTGGCAAACTGCCAAGTTTCGGAGCGTCCCTTCTTTGCACAGGCATTGACACTAGGAGGCATGCGCAGGGAGTTAGTTTCAAAACTGAACAAGAGTGCGATTATACAGACCGACAGACAGTCAACCCTTTGACGGATTTGGTCCAAAATTTTATACGGACCTACATTCATGACGATAAAACTGTGTATAAAATTTTATCCATCTGGCCTTTCAAGTTTTTGAGTTATAGCGTTCGCATGACCTCGAACATACAGACAGACAGACTTCCCGTTGACGGATTTTGTCCAAAATTTGATAGAAACCTACAAATTATGTTTAAAGACCACATACCAAATTTCATCCCCGCAGCTCTAATAGTTTTCGAGTTATCGTGTTCACAGACAGACATAATTCCAAAATTGTGTTTTTTGGAATCAGGGAGGTCTAAAACGTGGAGATTCGTCAAAATCTCGAGTTCGAATTTTTTGACGATTACAATACTCTCTCTTTGTAGACTTCGTATACGAGAAAGTAAAAAACAATAAAGTTTAAGCAATCTTATAAAACGAACGCGTAGAATAATAAAAAAAAGATTCGAGGCTAATCTTTTTTAGCCCAGTCACAGTTTAAAGCTGATTTCACTTTCTTAATTATAACATTTTCCTCTTTCATATAATTATAAAATTGGGCGCAAGTCATTTTAAAATTACAATGATACAGAGTTTAAGAAAAAAAACTGGGCACAGAGTTTAGGAAAAAAACTGGACTGAGTAGTGAAATATGATGACAGTCCCGTATTATGGAACGTATGGCAACCCTAACTATAGAGCATTTTGTGCTATTAGGGACAGGAAACCTTCTTCTTGGAAAGAACTGCTTGCCGGACCGATTACGTGAAAAGGTTGGAGACTTAGTAGAAAAATGACATATTTGTTTGACCTTTATATTGGTGTAGATAAATAAAAAAAAAATAGAGGATACTTTTTGACTTCCCTAGCATACAGAATTAACTGCAATTGTGCGATTGCTCAAAATAAAATTCCTCTTTGTCGAAGAAAACAACTATTTAATTTATTCGATTAACGTCGAAGCGGTCATTAGGCGATTTGACAGGACAAAGAATGGCGAAATCTTGTTTCCTTAAACTTACGAGGAAAGCTGCTCAGCACGTGATTTTCTTTTTACTTTTACGAAGTATACAAAGAGAAAGTATTGTAATCGTCAAAAAATTCGAACTCGAGATTTTGACGAATCTCCACGTTTTAGACCTCCCTGAGTCCGAAAAACACAATTTTGGAATTATGTCTGTCTGTGAACACGATAACTCGAAAACTATTAGAGCTACGGGGATGAGATTTGGTATATGATCTTTACACATAATATTTAGGTTTCTGTCAAATGTTTGACAAAATCCGTCTGAGGGAAGTCTGTCTGTCTGTCCATGTTCATGTGAACTCTATAACTCAAAAACTTAAGTAGCTAGATAGATAAAATTTGGAACACAGTTTTTTCATCAGAAATGTAGGTCCGTATAAAATGTTGGACCAAATCCGTCAAAGGGTTGACCGTCTGTATAATCGCATACTTTTGAACGCCATAACTTCTTAAAAAATTACTTAGATAAATGAAAATTTCGTATGTAGTCTTGAAACCCTAATTGTAGATTTGTCTCCAATTTTTGATTAAGTCGGTTAAAAAAGGAGTTCAGATTACCTATTCGGTTTTTCTCCATTCTACGCAAAAACCAGCGGGAGTGGTCTCCCCTAAACCTTCTCGTATATTCCTAACACATGTAGGGAAAAAAATAAGCTAAAACCCCTAGCGCAGTGGAGATAAAAAATAAGCGAAATTAAGTCAGTTCCCACAAACTCGCTCGGATAAAAATTTCGAATCTGCTTATTCCCAGAACGCAACAAGTTTTGTACAGCACACGTTGAAACGACAAAACGGAAATAAAATAATCCGAGCAGGATCAGAATTCGCCAAAAGGGAGAAAAAAGAACCAAATGGGAAGAAACGAAGCGCTTTCGAAGTTACAATTTCATAGACCGACAAGGTCAAAAGCCAACTATACTAACTTGAGTAAAATAAACGAAACGTTCGCCAACAGAGTCGCAATGTGCAATTTGAACCAAATATGCAATTTGAACACCTTTTTTCCAACGGATTGAAACGAAATTTGAGCGCAGATCTATAATTAATATTAGCAAACGTCATAACAATTTTTATTTATCTAAGCCAAAGGGTTTAGGAGATATAATTTTTACAAGTATGCGATTATACAGACCGACAGACAGTCAACCCTTTGACGGATTTGGGCCAAAATTTTATACGGACCTACATTCATGATGATAAAACTGTGTATCAAATTCTATTCATCTAGCTATTCAAGTTTTTGAGTTATAGTGTTCACATGACCCCGGACAGACTTCCGGTGGACGGATTTTGTCCAATATTTGATAGAAACCTACAAATTATGTGTCAAGTTCACATACCAAATTTCATCCCCGTAGCTCTAATAGTTTTCGAGTTATCGTGTTCACAGACAGACAGACATAATTCCAAAATTGTGTTTTTCGGACTCGGGGAGGTCTAAAACGTGGAGATTCGTCAAAATCTCGAGTTCGAATTTTTTGACGATTACAATACTTTCTCTTCGTATACGAGAAAGTAAAAAGAAGGTGCGAACGCTGGAGCGAGTGTTTTCCCCACCTTAGGGAATACCGCACGTTTTCCAAACCTTAGGGAATACCTCACCTTTGGTGTCACGTTTCTCGCGAGGCGGTGTATTCCCCTCCCCCTACCCGTGTTTATCGTATGCGAAAAAGTTTTGGGGAGGACACTCCCGCTGGTTTACCTTGCATCTCTGTCATCAATTTTATTCTTCCTTAGTAGGGTTCTTTTTCTTCAAAGGTTGGAAATCTCGAACACTTTTGTTAGTTCCATCTCGTCTAACCTGTACTAGCATTAACCTTTCAATCATCTTAAGGCTACTCTGTTCTTCTAAGAAATGACACAAAGCGAGTGCAGCAAATCAAAGAGTTTCCCCAGAAAAATAAAGACCCATATAACGAGCTCACACATAAAAAAGGGCAAAACAAATTCTGAAAGTTGGTGGACAAAGATTCTCTAAGTCTGGTCATGCTGGAAGACTAGCATACACGTATCTTTTTCTCATCAATACCACCCAGTTTCAACCTGTTTTCAATACACCTTCCTTTCCTTTCAAAACATTGCAAACGAACTTCTGAACTTTCTTTTGGCGTCAGTGCCAGCATGTTGTCCAGTATTTACCTTTTAGTTATCTTGGGGTCAATTCTCTTTCCTCAGATCTGACAAAGGGTGAATGAAAGCAAGTTGTTCACAAAGTAAAATTAAAACCGTGCACTCACATACATAAAAACTCAAAGTGACTTCTGAAGATTGAAGCGAAAGAGGAAGGCCGTGGAATCCAACATGTCTAAATCTTGAGAAACACGTGCTTTTCCTTTTCATCTTCCGTCACTACCTTCAGTTTCAGCTTTCTTCGAGCCTCTTCTTTTTTGTACAAAGCACTGTAAATCTGGTATATTTCTGAACTCTTCTTTTCGTTGTCAATACCATCTCTTCTAACATTTACCTTTCAGTCATCTTGAGGTCGCTTCATTCCCTTCAGAGCTGACACAAAGCGAGTCAAACAAACCGAACAGTTCACTTAGCAAAGAAGAGAAACTACAGCAGCGCATTCAGACATAAAAAAGACAAAACGATTTCTGAAGGTTGCCGCGCGAGAGAAAGGGGAGGGCGAGGTACCTCAGGAATCCACCAAGTCTGGATCGATAGCTGCACGTACTCACAGTGTCACGTGGCTCCTCCAAAAATCGTATGACTTTTTCTTTATTATGCCCAGAGAGACGATGATGAACGAATCATCGATGACGATGAGTAATCCATTCGAGATGGGGGGGGAGGCAGTGCAAAGAGGGTGAGTGAGGGTTGCCTGCTTTTGTCACGAACACGCACAAGTCGGACACGGTTACCGTTTCTGTTCCGGTGGGATTTCGGGAGGGTGGAGGACGCGGAACGGGTCACGCACGTTCATTGTCAAAGACAGTGGTCTTTTTTGTTTGGGAAGGGGTTGGACGATACACTGATTGCTGAGCAAATTTATGTCTTTGTCCAATCACAATGTCAGGATTGTTGACATACGAGTAGTTCGAAGAGTGGCCCTTGCAGGACAAAAGAGGCTGGTTGTGTGTGATGGAGTATGTTTCATCACTATACTCAACAACAGGTGGTATTCGCTTTGGTAAGAACAATAATTATTGATGATGTGATTATTGATTTTATTTTTCTTGAAGCCTAATGCTTGTCAGAGATGCCAACCTTATCATAAAAGAGACTTATTTCAATAATCAATTGAAGAGTGAAATTTTTCCTTTTACAGCTAAAAGCTAAAATACTATTTTACCTGACAATAACCACAGGGACAGAAGTTTAAATCCCACCCAAAGAAAAAATTAAGAAGGAAGGAAAGAAGCATCTGATAAAATTGATATTTTTTACCTTTAAAACCCTTTATATTATGTACATAAATTAAAATAATATTTCTAAAGGAGGAAATGATAAAGGCGCACTCCTATACCACTTAAAATTCGTAATTTCTAGTAACGAATAACTTCAAGATTTTTTACCTTCTTATGACCGCTGCTTTTAAAAAAAAATACATTGCTTTGAATGGGATATTTGAAATATAATATCCAGTACCTTTTATAAATGATCAAATCGAAGCAGTAACACAATTCAAAGTTTACTCCACTAACTGATGGGTTATTTTGCGAACTACATTGACTCAATGTTCGCTTTGTAAACATAAACTGTTTGTAAAAACGGTTTGAAATTTTTAAAGTTTAAGCAATATTATTCAACTCTTAAGAAAGCGTCGAGAAAGTACTGTTCGAAGCATTTTACCGCTTGGTATAAAGAATGCTGAATTCTGCATGGATCGAGAA
>BGPR01028885.1:563-19651 GCA_013235015.1 Araneus ventricosus | reverse complement strand
TAAAAGCCATCGTTAAATTAATCCTCATATCAATCATCCATTTTCAAAAAATATAAGTCATACGTGCTTCAGAAGTGACCTTTTTCACTTTTGATAAATTTGTACACATACCCTCAGTCTTCACGCATGCGCTTTGAAGTGATGACTTGTAATTTTTATGTATTACACGAACCCTCAAGGATGGACAACTTTGTCATCCTAACCACATAGTTACTACTGTGTACCTCGAAGTGACCTTTTTTCACTTTTCATAAATTTGTACGCATACCCTCAGTCTTCACGCATGCGCTTTGAAGTGACTTGCACACTTTTATCTATTACACGAACCCTCAAGGATGGACAACTTTGTCATCCTAACCACAGAGTTACTACCGTGTACCTCGTCCCTTTTCATATGGGGTGGACGAATCCACCTCAAGTAGTAGTCTTCGTAGGTGGGGAAGTTTCACAAGGAGGGACACACTCGGAATCGCCGCTTTGGTTTGTTGGGTTGTAGGGATTGTAATCCGGCGGATTCGGCGTCATTAGACGTCTACAGGATCCGGTAAATTAAAAAAAAATACATGAAGCCAATTTCTTGAAAAAAGACTCGCGTTGTTGCAAGAGTAGGTGCTTAAATGCGTGGTGTGCACGAGTCGTTCGACGTTGACTCACCCGCTACACATATAGACATTCTTATTGTTCAATTGATAGATCAATTGTGTTTATGTTGCATTTATGGATATGAGAATGTTTTAAGTAAATAATTAGACTTAGAAATGAATTGAGTAACGATCCATATTTCTGATTTTTCTTTATAATACGACTTTCTTCTTACATAGTGACCAAAATAACGTTTTAAATTGTAAGTATGTACCTATTTGTATTGCATTGCAGGTACTAGTCTAAAAGTTCTAAAACAAACATGTCGATTTTGAAACCAATTCAAAATGAAAACAGGAATATTAATACACTTACAGAATAAAAAAAAATATGATGATGATACAAGACGAACTAATGATACATTTACTATGCCGAAAATAAAGTTGTAAGACTAGAAATGAAAAATATCTTAGAAAGAGTTGTTCAAGATGATAGCTTTAAAGAAAACGTAGATAATATAGTAGAAAATAACTTAGATTCATCGTCATTGAAAAATGATTTGACATTACAGAAAGAATTACAGATGCAAATCCAGCAAGATATAAAAACCTAGAGCAGAAATACCAAAAAAAAAAAAAAAGAGAAAGATTATGAGAAAAATTAAGAAAAGAAATGACTGCATGTGAAAGTGAAGGAGTTCGAGGAAAATACTTGTCTTCAATTCATGAGTATTTGTTAACAATAAAACCGACAAGTGTAGAAGCAGAAAGAGCTTTCTAGGCCGTTGGTTATATTTGTAGTTCTGTAAGAAGTCGATTGGCAAATGACACAAACAACACTATTTGTTTCCTACGATAATTTTTTCAAAACCAAACTGAGTTTTTTTAATTGTTTTACTTAAAATAATAATTTAGAGTAAGTATATTAAAAAATACGAAGAAGTTTTAAACTCGTTATTGTGATAATTGTGCCATTGAGTAAACAGATTCATGATGACTGTCATAATTACAAGAATGAGACTGCTTGGCGTGTCTAAAATACCTAATTATTGTGATCTCAGTTGATGCGCTTGATTTAGTTAGATTTAATATAAGTTACATTACAAGTTATCATTGATGTTATTTGTGAAATCTAGTAAGTGAGACCGAACTTACCGCCCGTCATTATCTAATTATTACTAAACTAATATAACAATTACAATTTAACTAGTTACACTGTACTAAATTTTTATTGTTGATTCATACGTAAATGTTGATTAATTGTAACAGTGTTGATAAAGTTGATTTCATAAGAAATTAACGGTTTTTTTTTCTAAATTTTGTAATGCACTCACTTGATCATCTTTTATACAGTTGATTTTGGAATGAAAAGGCAAAATAGTTTTGATGTGACCAATCCGGCCGGATCCGGTCGGATCGATGGGAATCCGACCGGATTGAAATTGGTGCCAGATTGCAATCCCTATTGGGTTGTATGAAAACAAACACCCCTGCTGGTGTGATTATTGAGAAATTGTGTCAGTTTTAAAATAAGCTTAAAAGATCTGTTTAACATCCTTTTACCTTATTTGAAGAGTTATTATACAATATAACTTTTCATTCCTCATCTTTAAAATTACTTATCAGTAGATTCTGTAAGCTGGAAAGTTTTGCAATGTTGTTTTAGCTGAATTATTCTGCACATGTTGACTTGTCAAACTTCCCCACCTGCGAAAATACTACATGAGATGAATTCGCCCATCGCATAGGGAAAGGTTCGGGGATCGAGACACTAGACAGGAAAACACAGTGCGCGATGGGCGAATTCATCTCATGTAGTAGTTTTCGCAGGTGGGGAAGTTTGACAAGGAGGGACACACCCGGAAGCATATTTACAAAACCTACCCTGATAGAACTGAGGCAGGAAATCGGACAATATGATTGGCTCGCTTCGCCGAGAGCCAATGACGTCGTTCTTTGCTCTCGTAAGGAAATTATAACAAAACAAGCGATTGAATGTGGACTTTGAATTAGTTTAGGTTTCCGTTGCTTGGACTTCGCGAATTTTGTTCTACGATACGCACCTACGTAGCAATTTTATTTAGTCTGGCGATTATCCTTTTTCTCGTTTTATTATTATTGGCCTTAATGATAATAATTAATAATTTTACTATTATTTGGCATCAATTATAGTTAGATTAGTTGACTTTGAAACATCAAATGATCTATTGTCACTGGAATGACGTCAAAAAACCCAACAACATTAACCTGTTAGTTAATACACTTCAAACAAAGTTGTTATCATTAGACTTTTCATTAGTATAATTTCTTACAATGTGGGATGTTTTATTTTTTATGATATTTTAAAAAATAATTTCATTTTTAAAAATATTACAACCCACGCAAGAATGTGTTCTGTGCTCAACTGTGGGAAAACGGAGAAAAGTAGGACGACTCTTGTTTTGTTATGATTGCCGTACGCTACGTGCGAGAGCTGAAAACGACGTCACTGCCCCTCGTAGCCAATGGTATTGGCCGATTTCCTGCCTCAGTTCTATCAGGGTAGGGTTTGTAAATATGCCACCCGGAATCGGTTGTGAAGTTGCCTGGAATCCAGACGCTAGTGAAGAGACAGGAAAACACAGTGCCGGGAAAGAGATTATAGCTTAGTTAATTCACGTGCTGAAATTAATGATATTTAGGAAGTGAATTACAGATCTGTCGAGATTTTTTATTATTAACAGTGTAGTTAATTATGATTTCCTGTTGCAATATCTTTCTTAAAACAGCATTAAAAATCATATTGTGCACATCATTAAAGTAGTTCACCTAAATCTTAAAAAATAAGTTTGACAGTATTCCTTATGTGTATTATTACATGGTAACAATTTACTCTAAGAATTCACAACATTATCTTATAAAGTGCCTATCCTCAATCACACAGAACTGTGAATATTATGACTGATATTACTTTTAAAAATTTTGTCTTGAAATATATCAGCTTCTGCAATATTGAAGGTGATGTGTTTATGATATTTATGTTAAAGAAATTGTCTGAAATAAAAAAAAAAGTCCCTTTTCGGCAAACTTGAAGGCAAAGGTAGATTCCTTTACGTTAATGTTACAAAAGTAATGAAATATTACATATTGATCAATACAGATATAGCCAATGACTTTATTGTTTCTACACATTGCAATATTTACTCTGTGATTCTGTTCTCTCATGACATTTAATTTTTCACTATATCAAGGTTTTATCATTCCATTTTTCATTCCAAAAAGTTATGATAGATTTATCGGTCAGTACATTGGTCAATTTTTTTTATATCTCAACACATAATCATTCAACAGGTAGGAGTCATAAAGAAATAAACATCTCAGCAGTGCAAATATCTCCTAGATAACATTAAGCCAGCCAATCTGAAACAGTAACAAGAAATTGACTCTTGACACGAATGAAATATTTAAATAAAATAAAAATTTTAATATACCACGTTTTTAAAACGGACTAAAAAATAAAAAATAATTTCTTCTAGCCCCATACAGATTTATAACCCCATACAGATTTGAAACGAAAAACGTTGGGCGCATGCAATAGATAATTGATGCATAAGTAGTTTATTTCAGTGACTAACTATTTTTTTGCAATGGAAATTATATGAACTGTTGTGTGAGTTTTCTCAACGAACGCTACTCCCTACACTCCTTACTATTAAATATTGCATGCTCCCCACATTTTTCGCTTTAAATCTGTATGGGGTTATAAATCTGTATGGGGCTAGAAGAAATTATTTTTTACTTTTTAGTACGTTTTAAAAACGTGGTATATTAATATTTTTTATTTTATTTAAATAATTATTTTCTACTTTTTAGTCTTCTGTGTGTGAAATTTTGCAATCGATTTTAACCATCTTGATGAGATTATGATGAAGACGTGGCAAATTTCAGGTTTATTTCAGTTTCTCTTCACCTGATCATAAATAGAAAATTGTTATTTTCCTGAAAAATTAAGTTACTTGACGCAGAAACCTTCGTGAAAACAACTAGCACCCGAACAGCATTTTACTCCCCCACCCCCTTCCGAATTTCACGGCAAACAAATTATTGTCACTCTGGTATAGCAAACCCTCCCCTCCGAACTTCAATCCACTCTTCGATGTTCCCCCGCGATTTCTTGGAATCCTTCAAACTCGAGATTTCCCTTCCTCGCTATTCACGAGCGACGCCTGGACAGCGCCATCTATCGAAACTCTGGATCGGTAAAAAGCGAAATATGAAATAAAAAATTAACAGACAAACAGACCGACAAGAAAGCGAATTAATATTGCATTGTCATCTAGTTCTGAGCTATGTTTAAAGTTTCAAGTCTCCAGCTCATCGGGAAGTGAGTTTAAAATTCATTGCAAAATTTGTACCGAACAGACAGACAGATAGACAGACAGACAAGAAACCGAGTTAATAAAAACGTGGTAAAAAGACAATAGATTTAAAAATTAATTTATTTAATCTAGGTTACAATATAATTGTGCGAACATTACTTTGTCACATGGTAAAATCACATGACATGAAACACTTAAATACTACTAAAATGGGCTCATTTAGAGAACTCCCTGGTTACAGAGATAATAGTCACTAAATTCTTAACACATAAGAGAATGAAAATTATTAAACATTGTGAATGGCAAATTTAATATGTGTATTTACAGTATAAGATATGAATGCAGCCAATTTGAACAGTAAATTTAAATCTCCATCGACGGTTAAAACCAAATACGCAGGCAGAAAAACCCAAAACAATTTTAAAGTTAAGGAGATATTTTTTAATATCAAAAAGGATAACGGGAACTCTTATTTAAATATATATCTTTTTCGGCTATTTTAAATTGATTTTATTAAACAAATCATGGTGCAGCCATGTTTAGTTAAATATCAAATTAAAGTAATCTGTCTAATTAACTAATTATCAAATTAACTGTTTGATTAATTAAAATTAACTATTTACTTAATTAGAGTTAACCAATTAATTGTTACGAAATCTTCACTAAGACATTTTTTATGTCTCATACTATTTGCCAGCAATCTTTATCTTATAATTATCTCTGTATGTATGTTACACATCTCTTACTAAACCACTGGACTGATTTCAATCAAACTTTGTAAACTTTTTATTTAAGAAAAGAGAAAGGTCACCTTCAACTTTTCAATGCCTAGAAGTTGCTTAAAAATTCACTTAATTAAAAATTAAGCAAAGCTTTTTTCCGCGATAACTTTCATTTCCATAAATTTGTTTCTCTCATTTTAATATTTTTTCAAAATTAATTTTAAACTGAATTCGTAACAATATTCTTGTTGAAGAACAACAATGATACGAAAAACTTCTTCAGAAGGAAGAATGCTAAAAGAAAATTTTAATTGTAGACGATTAACAATTTATATCGGGACCAACTATTGATTTATTTTCATGCTTTAAATTAATGAATAATTAACTAGTTAGTTTATTTGTTTCAAAATATTCATTAAAACCTTTCTTTTACTTTAGGAATTGTTAACAAAATTTCAAGAACCTATATAACAAATAATAATGTATGGAGAAAACGACTGTTTTTAAAAATAGTCTGTTTCAATTGATATTCTAATTTTACTGAAAAACGTTTCAGATCAGAAAAGGAATTTGTATATTATAATATTTATACAATAGTAATTTTTACATTAAAAATATTAAACATGAAAATATTTTAATCCGGAGCAAAGCCAGGTATATCAACTAGTTTACCGTACAAAAAGTGGAAGTGAATGAGGCTGATGGAAACTCATAACTTCTAAGTAATTCTTGCTGTCAAAAAACTTTCAATATAAAAGTAGTTTGTTATGATAAGGTGATAATTCCTCTGATTGAAATTTTCTTTCCATCTTCAATCGTAACGGAGCTATGGAGAAAAGATCAATTGGGGGAATTGAACATCGCTTTTCAGCTCATAACTTCTAAGCAATTGTAGCTGTCAAAAAACTTTTAATATAAAAGATGTTCGTTATGATTATGCGATAATTCCCCTAAATGAAAGTTTCTTTCTATCTTCAATCGAAACAGAGTAATGGAGAAATGATAAATTAGGGGGGGGAATTGAATATCGCTTTTCAGCTCATAACTTCTAAGCAATTTTAGCTGACAAAAGACTTTAATATAAAAGTTGTTCGTTCTGATAAGGTGATAATTCGCCTAAATGAATTTTTTTCCTTTCTTTAGTCGTAGAATTGAATTATCTTTCCTATGTTTAAGCATTTTAGCTCATAACTTCTATAAAATTGTAGCTATCAAAAAAGTTTCGATACAAAAGTTGTTTATTATTAAGAGGCAATAATTCGCCTATTTTGAGTTTTCATTCTATCTTCAATCGTAAAGGAATTATGGGAAAATGAAATTTTCTGTCCCCCACCATTTCCACCCACTTTTAGCTGGTTAGCCCATCTACAAACTCGGTCGATATTTTCACCGACCTTACAACATGTACCTCACCGGTTAAAATCTAATCAAAATTATTCTAGTTATCGTGTTCACACGATAACATCGGCAAAAGCATTATATATATACGTCTTCACTAATAATAAGGAAAAGAACATTTCGCCTTCTATTCTCATAAGGATTAGAGCTACAAGAATGAAAGCGGGTGGAAGAGACTGCAAATGACGAGAGCTTTCCAACAAGGGGTAACATGCATAGGTTAAAACGTACTTTAAGTTAGGGGGAGAGGAGGAGAATGTTTGGAAATCACTTTTCAGCTCATAACTTCTAAGCAATTGCAACTATCGAAAAAGTTTAAGTGCGAAAATTGTTCCTTATGATAAGGCAATAATTCACCTAATTTGAATTTTCTTTCTATTTTCACTTGTGAAGGAATTATGGGAAAATGAAAATTTCCACCCCATTTGAGCTGGATAGCCCATCTACGAACTCGACCGAGATTTTAACTATCCTTTCAACATATCCCACGCTGGTTAAATTTAAATCAAAATTACTTCAGCTATCGTGGTCACATGATAACATGGGAAAAAGCATTATATATATATATACATAAACAAAACCAGAAACAAATGCAATAACAGTTAAGAAAATACTCAAAATGAAGAAGTGCAATTTCAAAAGAAGTAAACTTCAGGAAAGAGACAAAATATGATAAACATAGAATCTGAAAAAGTTTTAAATGTGAGAAAAAATAGATTCTATAAATGATTTAAATATGAGGAAAAAACTTCACAAATGCGATGAATGCGCCAATGCAGCAGTACAACCGAAAAGTGAGAAATATTAATAAAAGAAAACGTAGAAAGAAAACATTAAAAAATATAAACTTTTTAACGAAGGGTGGTTTTGGGTTCTAGGGGTCATGATCGTTGAAGATCTGCAGAAATTTTTTGAAAGTCGTGTCATGAGAACCATTGCAATAGGTAGACTTCCTATAAGGAATCTACCTAACTAAACAATATCCAACTTATTCTAGTTTGATCTCTTTATTTGGTATGATTATATTTAATCTTATACAGTGCAAAGTTTTATGTGAAAGTGAGTTTTAAGCATGTTAAACTCCTTTGTATGGCAAACCTAAATTTTACGAAATTTCAGTAGATAAGCAAAGAGAAATTCCTATCTTGAATAAATAAAATGAGTTATTGAATCTAATAAAAGTTTTAAAAAAACCTGTGTGTAAAGTTTGCAAACCTGTGTTACCTATATATATATACATAGGCGGCTCGTCCGGGGGGGCAAGGGGGGCAATTGCCCCCTCACTTGCAAAAGTAAAGGGGCCTTGCCCCCTCACTTTTCAAAGTTCAAAATTAACGATCCATCGAAAAATGGATCGCAAGCTGAAGCTTTGCTGAATAATATCGAAAGTTTCCAATTCATTTTTGTCTACTTCTGATCCAAAGAGTTTTGGAAGCTACAGATACGCTTTCAAAAGCTTTGCAATCAAAATCGCTAATTTTTTTAACAGTTAAAGAACTGGTTTACAACAAAAGAATGTTTGCATGAATTCCGAAGTGAAGATTTTTTTTGAAAATTTGTGGATATATGTTAACGATATTTGTGAAGCAAAATCGTTTACTTCTCCAAAACGTCCACGCTCTAGAAAGGTGTCTTCGGAAATAGGCGGCAGTTCCTTCAGCATGTCACAAGGTGTTAAATCGTTCTATCAAACGTAAATTGCTTTTCCAGTTATGGATGCTGCTTTAAACACAATAGACGAAAGGTTCAAAGAAAATGAGTTGGATATTTTTCAATCTCTAAAAGATGTAACATGTTCCAATCCATCAAAGATTATAAAAATTACATCAATTCAAAAAGTCTCCGAAACATATGATCTTGATATGGAAAAAATAAAGGAAGGGATACAAATTTTTCAGAAAATGTACAAAAAATACATCGACTCTTTGCCAGAAATATCCACGGAGATAACAAAACTGAAGAAAAGATGCAATTTTCTTGTTGAAAAGGAACTGTGATATACATATTTCCATACTTGACAAAACTAATCCAAATTCTCCTTGTGATACCTGTCTCAACTGCATTCATGTGCGAGAAGTTTATCATGCTTAAGATCTTTAAAATCATACCTTTGAAATAGTATGTGTCAAGAGAGGCTTTCTGCACTTGCTGTTTTGAAGATCGAAAATACTGTAGATATTGACTTTACTAAGGTAATAGAACAATTTGCGAAAAACAAAAATCGCAGGCTATCTTTCTTCTAATTTATAATGCGGATGTATATTGTATAACATAATATCAAATAAATAAATTTATAACTGACCTGTTTTCTCTGTGTTTGGGAGTACGCCGTTTTGTGACGGCATCATTGATCGATTCGCGAGTTTAAAGAAAGAAGAATTGGCTTAATAGTTAAGTGTTTTATATTTTTCTCATGTTATTATTTCATGAGAATTGAAATGGAACTTTGAATTGGAAGGAGGGAGTCTACGGTGGCCATCCGTTCCGATTTTTGAGGCCGTGTCCCGAATTTTTTACAGAAGGTCATTTAATCAATAATGACGATAAAATCCAATAATATAGTCCATTTTACACAAAAAAAAACAGCTTTAGAGGCACCCCACCCACCCACACACTCTCATCTCTTTTGACCCCCCACTTTTTTGGTGCACCAGCCGCCTATGTATATATATAAGTAAAACTGCAAAAACTGCATTAAAATGAATCCACAAAAAGTAAACACTCTTTTTCTTAAGTATGACCTGTGATAAAATAACTTGTTGCCACAATGTTTACTAGTTGTTACATAATGTTATCTAAAAAAAAGTAAAGTTTGTGATTTTCTTTTCGCTTGTTTTTCAATGTATTTGTAAAATAAATTATACTGACTTATCGAAACAGAAAAGTTTAATAGCATTTACTATCACTCTTACAAACTGCAAAACCCACCTAAGTAACCGAAATTACTGAATGCATGTTTAGATTTGATGTTTAATTCAGAACCAATATATCTGAGATAACTCAGATTCTAGTGTACTTATAACTACTGGGCTTTTAAAAATTCTTTTTAAATATGGATGTCGCATAACTCATCATAATTTTATTTTTTTCTACTTCTGTTGTTTCGATAGTACCTGGCTAAATAACTTTCTTCACCTACCCTAAAATGACATGCAAGTCAATTAACATACATTTATTATGCATGACCAAATTCTCTTAGAGATTTTCAACATTGTTGAATAAAGTTAAAAAGATTTGTTTTTTATTTTAAGTCATCTATCTCTTCTAGTTGAGTAATTTATGACAATGAAAAAAAAAATAAGATTTACTAGTCAGCAGATGAGTCAAAGTATATAATCCATTTCTCAAAATAGGATGAACCTTTTCAAAATGTAAAATAAATCATGTTTCAAGTAATTATCTAGCTCACTTTTATATATATAAAAAGTAAAACAGCATTAAAATGAATCTACAAAAAGTAAACAGTTTTTTTTAAGTATGACCTGAAATAAAACAACTTCGTGTCATAATGTTTACTAGCTGCTACATCATGTTATCTCAGAAAAAGTGAAGTTTGCGCTTTTCTTTTCTCTTGTTTTTCAATGTATTTGTAAAAAAAAATTACATTTACAGATCAAAACAGAAGAGATTACTTAATTTAATTTAAGAAATGAGTATTAGACTTATACCTGATCATAAAAATGTAAAGGAAAGAAATTTAGCATTTTTTATTTTTAAGAAATTTGTGCCTTCACTGTGAAAGGAAACGGGCCATTTCTCACCCAAATAAGCTATCATCAAATTGCAATTTAAATCGCGTGTTTAATTTCTAAATAGCATGAGTAACATGAATATTCAGGATATTCAAACTTCATAAAATTCAATATTACTTTCGAAGATTTAATTTTAAAGACTATCAATTTATGCAAGAACCCTCATTATCTTTTTCTCTTAGCAAGTTAGCTCTTGCAATGCCATTATCTTTGTGAATACTAACGATATTGAAGTTGGCCTATATATCCGGCTCTTAAGTTATGAAGGAAAATTATACTTCGTTTCGACCATGCACAGTAAAAAATTGCTCAATGTGTGGTTTCACTGCGAAATCAAGGAACGTTAAAGGTTTTTGAATGTCAAGCATATATTCAAAAACAGTTTTCTGAAAATATTTTTGTAATACAATTACTAAAACATTTAATACAATAATTAAAATTAATACAATTTGTCAATTTCCCTGAATTTTTTTATTCAGTTCATTGAAGTGCTGAATCATGGTGCATAAGATTATTAAATCATTTAACCAATCTATATTTGAAAATTCAGAATAATTATTGTTTTTTCCTTCCAGATGAGCTTTATTTCTTGCAATAAATTTGCAAACCGATTGACCGCAGCTGATCAGTTGAATATCGTTGTAAGTCAAAATCTCAGAATATTGGTACTCTATTTCCGTTAATGTTTGTGAAAATTGTCGTTCATGAAGACTTCTTGCATTTATAAAGTTGATGCCTTTTATTACAACTGGCATTACATTCGAAAATATTTTTAAACCTTGCTTCAGAAATAGAACTTGATGATGTAATTGTACAAGGAAATTGAATTTCTTAAGCTGCTGAATAAAGTCAATGCTTTTTTGCCACCATATTGGGTGCATCATTTGTTATTACAGAAACACTTCTTTTGTCGGTCAATATCCATTTCTTTAAATGCATTATTAAATTATTTAAATATAGCAAGACTTAGTACACCTCCCTTTTGAATGTTATTAATTTCGTTGACTCTTCTTTAATTACATTGCCTAATTTATATCAAATATTAATAATTTAATTAAGAATTAATTGCTAATTTATTGCAAGAAAATCTGCTAGTTGTGCGTAACAATTTACATAATCACTCTCATCTAAAGCAATTTAATATATTTCTACATACTTTAAGTCGTTATGTATTTACCAAGATTGTATTGCGACATATTGGTAACTCCTTTATATGCTTTAAAATTGAATATTTTTCTTTAAAATCTGCAAAGTATCATTCAATTCTAAAAATGCTTTCTTTACAAATTCTCCAAAAAGAGGTTTCCCATAGCAAGCAATGAAATAGGTTGATAGAAAAGTAGCAGCTGTAATGTTATTATTTGGAATCAAAAAAGTTTTTAAAACACTGGTTAATTTTTTTTAATATTTTCAATTGTCTGTTCTCTCTTTCACAACATAAAAAATAAGTTTGAAAAAATCAACGCACTAGATAATTTAAAAACCCTTTGCGAGTCAATGTTTGATCCCGCGGTCATAGGTTAGCCACCACTGCTATATTCAGAATGTGAGATGGATTTTGGTATTTGAAGAATATTAATGTTGAAGGCACAAGTTAATGAAATTCGGTATTACAAAACTTAAGTTGTAGAAGTACCCGAGTTCAGCCATTTTATTGAAATATAACAAATGCAACGAAAAATACAGTGATAGAACAAAATTCCTAAATGCCAACATTGGAACGGTCCATAGCAGAAGATCTACCAGGCGCACACATACGGAAACAGATATGTTAAAATTTTGAATTTATGATCATTTATGTATTTCATCATATTTTTAGTAATCCAAAATTTCTATTTTTAGGAAAAATATCTTATCTGAGTAAATAATACAATAAATGTATATATCACTATTATTAGAAGAATATTAAATAATTATATGACATTTTTCAAAAACACGAAATGTAGAAAGAAAAATCTGGATCGTGATGTCATCAAGGAATACAGTTATAACGTCTGTGTACAAGGGTGATAAAACTCTTTTCCGTAAAAATTTTAATCTTGTCCATAGTTTGCAGAAATTTTCGAGAAAATCCATTGTAACTATGGAGAATCTGTAATGGTTGGCATGTATAAAAATTTATCTTATTTTATATTAACTTAATTTTTCTTATTTCCATTGTTTGTTCCAGTCATTTTGTGCTACTTTGACTCTAATGGCTCCATTATTCCGACAATTCATAAAATCATTAACTCAGTGAATTCCTACATTAATTTCATTCCAACAACTTGGAGTGCTTGCATTTTGGATAATCATATGCAAGCTGTCGTACTTGTTTGTAAGTAGTACATATTCGAACTTTTAATAATACAATCACAAAGCATTCTTTATTAATCAATTTCGGTGCTGTTTTTAGTTTAATACATTTGATTTTATTTTCCATTTGAATTGATCAATGAAAAATAAAACAATACTTCCTTAATATTTGTTTATCTCTGCTATTAGTTTTGTATGAATATATTTTTCTTTCTTCTGTAATGCTCAAATTGTGATATTGATGCTAAAAGAGTCTATTCTTTAACAGAATAAATATACTCTGGCATAATTTTCAAGGAAATTTAACAATTGTATATAGGCATATATGAATTAGTGTATTCAACATAAAAGAATAAGTATTCCATGAATCGGTGTTATTTTTAGATTAATATATTTGATTTCATTTCCTTATGAGGAATTTTAGACTATCTTTGAAGATTATGTAAAAATAGTTGTAAAACTGAATTAAGAAACAATGATGAAGTGTAATTTAGATAGTTTCTAAATTGACAACTTAACTAAATGAAAGAATTAAGCTTTTTAGGTTCATACAGACTTATAACATTTTGGGTTTCATTTATTTAAAACTTTTTATTTACATCGTGCAATAAATGAATTTTAGTAAATATCATTGAATTGAGAATTGATTAATGCTATTACAGATATTTTACATAAATTACTGGATATCACTAATTAACTATTCTGTTATTCTTAACTACTGAAAATAATTAATCTGTGTATATTAATCTTAAGAAGCAACTTTCCACAAAATATTCAAAATTCTTAAAATTCAATTCACAAAATATAGACAACAGAAATTCTTCAGATCTAGTTAGTTATCAATTTCTCCAGTGGTCTGTTGTATCTAATTATTAACAGACAGATTTACAACCTTTTGATAATAAGAGTTTTTTTTTATTTTTGTAGATAGTGTTGTTGACTTTTAAGATGGTAGGGTAAGCTTATATAACAGGATATTAAAAGTATACGAATGAGAGTAGTTACATTTTGATTTTTTATTAGTAATTTATACAGTTGTTAATTTTCCATGATAAAGAATATTACATTCTCTGCAATTTTTATATTATTATTCTTAGACAAATAATAATAAAAAATATATAATATTTGCTGGATGAACATTCCAGATATGAAATTGTAGGAAGTTTGAAAAATTCAAGGAGACATAAATTAAAGATAATCGTACAATTAACTCAGCTAACACTTATTTTATGTAGTCTGTATGGATAGTATATATACTTGGTATGCAATGAACAGGAAAGTATAATGTAAAGCATTCATGCATTACTATTTATCTGTATCAATCCTTACGCTGCATAATATTACAGGCATTAGAATATTTTATTACATAACTTTAAAAAATTAGATCATCCAAAAAAGTAAAACATGCATCTAAAATGAAATATTAGTATGAAATAAAGTTTAATATCTATAGAATTGATATATTTTTTCAAATATACACTATGAAATCTCAATGAATGAAATGAAGAATAAAGTCTAATATTAAGAGAGATTTTCAAAAAATTAAGATGTGTATAACAAACATCTGCATGTGTGTATGAATAAAATATATGTAAAGAAGTGTGCCTACTTGGTTGTTACTTGACCACAGTTCAAAATTACGAAGCCTATCATACTACGGCCTTTTTGCGACTTCAAAACACGCAGTAATGCATATGGTTCCTCTTTTCTTATAGGAATTTTCTATTGCTGGATTATTTTTATTCAAACTTCTCCAACTGCGAAAACTACTACTTGAGATGGATTCGTCCATCGCATAGGGAAAGGGCCTGGGATCGAGACACTAGTGTATAGTAGCGATGGGTCGGATGCGTTCACTTTGTGGATCCGGATCCGTAGATCAGGATCCGAAATGCAAATAAAACTATTGCCCTTAATTACTTCCAATAATAACGTCTTTATAATTAAAACTTTTATTTTAGTAAAATTATATCTCATTATTAATAGCATCAAACTTTTAATAAGATTATTATTTTAAGGATAGTTTTCATTAATTAATTTTAATAATTAATGCAAATTATCATCAAATTATAAATTTAATTAGAGCTTATGTTAAAAAATCAAAATTCTGTTCTTTTCTGTATTTGAGATTTTGAAATTTAATGTTACTGTGCGAGAATTTGTAGTATTTTCACGGAGACATGCGAGTTTTTTTTTTCTCTATTATCTGGTTTGGGGTTCTGGCTTCTTATGAATTTCATTTAATTTGCAGGAGACAATATGTTTAATGAAGCGTTCAATGATGAAATTTCACCTCAGATTTCTTTCTAATGAAATATAAAATTACCAGTCTTGGTGAGCATCATACCATAAAAGATATTTTAATCATCTATGAATATTAAACAACTCTTTGCAGCTATCGGTCAACAAATGCCAATAGTTAAAATCTGATAATAAATTCATTGACAAATTGTAATTTTTCATGGAATTCCTGCCAGTTCAATTAACTTTTAATTTTTAAGCAAAATATAGGGGTCATCTAAATATCTCCGTACATTCGTAGTAGAGTTCATATAGTATGGTTGGCAAGACACCTACCAGCGAACCTGTATGACGCAGGTTTGAATCTACCCTACTTACCCACAGCATGGCTAATGTTTTCGAGAATTCAATTTTCATTAATTTTTAAGAGTCTTCAATATTCAGTATTTTAATCTATTTTGTTCATTATTTCAAATAGTTCGTATTCTAACTTAATTCTCCTATAGTTATAAGTATTCAAGTTATGAATAAGTGCCAAAAATTATAACTGTTAGGCAGTGGCGGACTGGTGAAGTTCAAGCTTGCCTGATGACAAATGGGCCCCCTTAAACAGAAGACAATTTCGGCCCCCAGGAAGTGTGGGAGAGAAAAAAAGAACTCTTTCTCTATAGTAAGCTTTTCTAAGGCTACTTGCACACACACCGATTTTTGCAGACCGGTTTGAAAATAGTCTACTTTTGCAGACGATGCGTTCCTTGCACACACGCCGATTCGTGTCGACCGGTTTTGAAAATGCTCGGTTTTTTGCAGACGATGCGTTCCTTGCACACACGCCGATTCGTGTCGGTCGGTTTCATATCGGATGTACATCAGGTCATTCTCGAATACAGTTTTCAAGATTCAATTGAAATAATATTCCCGTCGAACAAGCTGGTCGCCGAAGGCGGCTAATTCAGACTAAATGAACTCTAAATCGCAACTAAAAAGAAATAAATATTAAGTCAGAACACTGAAAAACGCTTCTTTGTTGTGCCCTTTTGTACATTCTTGTACAAAAAATACTGTCGTCAAAACAAATGCTTGTTTAGTTTTCCATTTTCAGCTATTAAGTTTTACTAAAAGGATGCTAATTTCATTCCCGATTATCGTTCTAGTAAAATGAAATAAGTTTTGGGATTACATTAAGAATTAAAAGTGAAATGAAACGAAAAAATATTTTTGATTTTCGGCAGAAAGTGGGTTTGCAACGTAGGCGGACACCTTAAAAATTGACTTGGCAATACAACCAAAATATAATGTGTTAATATTAAGAATTCTTGTGATAATAATCTAACACTGTAGAAAGCAAACACTTCAACATTCGAAAAAATTTGAATTTCCATTTATTGCGTTAATAAATCAAAACTAAGGGAGAAACCAAGATGAAAACAACAAATTTATATTTATTTCTAAGGCTATCGGAGAGTAAAGTTGTTTTGAGAATTATTCTTATTTAAAAGCGAATTATGTTAAATGAAAATTCATTAGAAAATTATGTTAAATTAACTATAACTAACTTTAAGGCATTGCAATTATTCAACAAAGATTTATTAAGATAATTAAAAATAAATAACAAAGCAAGTACAAAATGTAATTAAAAAATAGAAATAAAAGTATGGAATGTATGCGGAATCATTAATATTATTTTAAAATTAGAAAAACCGACTTGTTCAAATGTAAAAAAAGCATATATATATATATTTTCAGAGACCTCTAAATGTTAAAGCGCTTGGTGTTTTAACAAGCTTAATCCGCCACTGAAAAACATTATTTTTAGCTATCCATTAAAAATTTCTTTGTGTTTAAGTAATTTTCTTATTCTTATGCCTAAAATATCAATAAAGAAAAAAAAAATATCACTAAAAATAATGTTCAATATTTTTTTCAAAATGTTACTAATTTTATTATTTCGCGACGAGAGCGAAGTCGATCGGCTGAAACCGGTGTGTGTGCAAGCGTCAGAAGAATTACATATGCTACTGGAAACGTCTGCAAGAAACCGGATGAAAGAAATCGGCGTGTGTGCAAGCGCCAGTAGATTTACATGTGTCACTGGGACCCCCCGCAGCTGCCGATGTCGGCGAAGCGCAGTGGCAATTCTCGGCAGCCGATCGGTTTTATGTAGGCGCCGGTACGTGTGCAAGCTCCAACTGTTCTCTATACACTACTAATGGAATGTTGCAGACCGGTCTGAAACCGGTCGACACGAATCGGTGTGTGTGCAAGGAGCCTAAAGCAAAAAATAAAATAGCCATGTACCCAAGGTCCATGTTTCAGCGTCCCACAATTGTCGTTGGGGATTTATTGCCTTTGTAATTCGGCCAGCCGAACAGCGGGTGGTCGAATACCGACCCAAGACGCATACGCAATTACAACTACACGTAGGAACTGTACTGAGGTCTCCGTCCACTTCCTTTGATCTTCCGATCAGATGTTTCTCCAGAATGTTGCAGCCATCCCACTAACCCTCGGGCCATTGGAATAGGGTACCTCTTCCATGCAAAGTTGAACCGCAATATTCAATAAGATTTTTTGTTGGTTTCGGAAGCCCCTGGAAAGACGGAAGGAATTGCATCCCTTTGTGCAAAAAGGGTGCGGCTCTTGTGAGAGATGGCTATAAGAGGTGCTTTTTTCTTTCATTTTTTGTAGTTTCATTTTACTGTCATAAATCTGACAAACAAGAGAACTCGCTTGTAGGAAAAGGTTTTCTTGGCTAAAACTGTGACTAGGACACCAAATGACATCTATGAAAAGACGACACTCACGCTTTTCTTTATGCGTTTGAGGGGAGATTTGCGTTTAGGAGAGTAAAGAGGCATCGGCCTTTTTGGTCTGTCTTTCATGGAAAATAATTCGCGAGAAAAGTGTTATTTCTGTTTTTTGTCGGAAGAGAGTAAAGACATACGTAGCGTATCGTGCAAAAGGAAAGAAAATTTTTTTTTGAGAGGTAAGCTGAAATGATCATTTCTCTATTTTTACATTGCTTTTGCAGTATTAAACACTAGCTGCGTTCGGCTACAAACCGACTCGTCCCTCTTATTAATTGTCTTAATTTGATTATATTAACAAACTTTAAATTCGCCAATTTATTTAATTTTTGCTAAGTTGAAAGTATTAATTGCTACAAAAGACCGAAAAAGAAATTAGTTGTGCAAAGCGGAAAAAAAAACAGTAGGAAATAGATAGGATTGTAGATAGGAAATGTATTAGGATTTAAGATAAATTTTGATGCAGTATGTTTGTGTATGTAATGAAACTAATGACATAAGTCTTTACTAGGGGGCTCTGCCCCCTGCTCGCTAAAGCTCGCCAACCCCCAGAAGGATTGCGTTGCAATCCTCCCAGGTTTGCTATGCAAACCCTGCTCGCTTCGCTCGCTATAATGAAGACACTGTGTGTCCTAGAAGTTATTCTAAAATCTTCATATATATATATGAATCAGCTTTATTTTGCTTCTGATGCTTTAACTTAAATCAGCACAGAATAAAATTTTTTAGCCCCAAAAAAGATATTTTTCTTCAAATAAAACTTGCAAAGTAAAGCTGATTTTCTTTTAATGCTTTCACCTAAATAACGAAGGAATAAAATTTTTTGGCCCTGAAAAGGGCCGTTTTTTATATAGTGAAAGCATCAGGAACCTCCCCCATAAACACAATTAAATATTTCACATTTTGGAGCTATCACAGAAACAGATTCAAAAGA
>BGPR01028884.1:2976-19652 GCA_013235015.1 Araneus ventricosus | reverse complement strand
AGAAATTGGAATTTAATTAAAAGAGGTGCTGATGGCAGTGGCGTAGCTAGGGTAGGTGGCACCCTGGTCATAATATGATTTTTCGCCTCCTCCCCGTCCCCTTCAACATTAGTGGCTTAGCTTGTATAAAAGGCGATCGGGCCATGGTTTTGTTTTCGCCACTTCATTGTTTTTGTGTTTAAAAAGTGATATAAAAGCTTTAACCCTTTTGTCACCATGACCAGTGGCGTAACGAGAATAAATTGAGCTCAGGGAATCTGATATTTTCTTTATACACCAGTCGACTCCAATGTCTCCTCGTCCTCCCGACTTTTCTTTATACACCACCAATGACTCAATGGTACTATTATTATTATTATTAATCCACCGGGAGGGAACCGACCAGATAAGGTTTACGGTTATACAAAACCCTCTCAGCGTAAAGGTGAAATACAAAAGAAAAGGGACAAATCAAAACATCAATAATAACAAATACAAAAAGTAAACCGAAACAGTCTGCAATGAATGTCTTCACTGGGCAGACTGTTGCGTAGTGGTTTGGATCACCTTTAGTACCGCAAACGCATCGATCGTGTGAACATAAACCGAACCTTTGAAGACAGGTCACGAACGGCCTATGTCCTGTGATGAACTGGTTGGTTCTTGAGTTGAATGAAGCTCGATTAATGTTGACTTCAGGTACGAAAAGGAAGGTTTGCCGTACCGATTCCGAAAGATTCCATCTATCCTGCCAGATTTCAAGGGAAAACTTTTTGAGATTTTTATAAGGCAAGATTTAGAGAGATCGATATTGATGTTGAGAGTACTGCCATGAGTACCCTGCTTGGCTAACTGGTCAGCAACTTCGTTCCCTAGTAACCCCGAATGTCCTTTAACCCAAGAGATTGCAACTTCGGTTGTTAAGGAGCTCCAGATGTTCAGGATTTCACGGTCAGTAGTTGAGTTTGGCTGGAGAACCGCAAGAACTTTCAGGAGCGATGTAAGGCATGGTATATTTTTACGCCCCTCATAATATTTTTCTTTAAAAATGGCATAGTGTTCTAATGTTTTGAGTTCATGGTGCCCCTAAAACTGGCGCTGAGAGCATCTATACCCCCCTTGCCCCCGGTCGCTGCGCCACTGGCTGATGGCAATTAAATGTCATAAAACTTTACATAACACATATGTCGTTCCAAAAGAACTGTCAGTAGCTTTTATATTTCCTAGCAATGCTATCTCTTTGCCCGACAAAAATGTAGGCGTTTAGTTCAAATGATTAGTTTAAAAAAGAATGGACCGCTTGTTAGCTAAAGTAAAAGAGAAAAGTATGAAATGGACGCCAGAAAAGGTAAAAGCGTGAGGTGCAAATAAAAAGACTAAGAAAATTGGAATTTTAATTGCAATTATAATATATTTTAATTTTTAATGCATTTTTAGGAATTTTCTCTCTTATGATAAATATTACGGCTTACTTTCTTTGTAGTATTTTTCCAGTGTCTCAAGATTTCATAATTTTTTTGACACCCGAGATTTTTATTCAAAAAAACTCTTTTCGACTTTTTAGTACACTAAAAATGTTTTTTTTTATTTTCGTTTTCTTATTTTTCATTTTAATATATTGCATAATTCATTATTTTAAACATTGTTTAATCTTAAAACTAATTTTTACTCCAATTCCCTGTCAAAAAGCTGTCTTCTCTCACAAGGAATCCGAATTTTAATAAAATTAATCTTTAAACTGATAATAAAGTTTTGAAAAAATGAAAATAGTGTATTGTCATCGGGAACAGAAAACTCCTCAAAATTTCAGAAAGTTGGTACATGAAAAAGTCGATTATAAAATTTTATCTCTACAAATATGAAATCAAGTCAAGTAAAATAAAAGCATGTAAAAAGTGCAAAAATTTTATCCACCAGATTTGGTTCAAGAGTAAGTGAAGAATAAATATTCGCTCTCGCAAATATAATTATATAATACCAAGGTTACCAAATTATTAAAAAATAATGTATCTGTACTAATTGCAGTATTTAAATGAGGAGTCAAACCGTTGGCGTACTTTTAGTGGTGGTAAATATCATTTTCTGTCAAAACACAAACACATGAATTTCGTGTTTTAAATCTTGTCTCCGAGCCACGACTCTCCACAGTCACTTTTAAACATCTTTTCTGATGTATTATCGAAAAAAATAGCAATTCCGCTCTTTCGCGAAGTGGAATTTCATTTAATTAGAAATGTCTCGAGTATATAAAATGGTACACTTTCATTTTTATTTCTTCTTCCCTTTAAAAAATCAAACAAATAATGCATGGGCTGTCCAGGAAGTTAGTTCCAGTAGCAGTTTACGCTGCGGCTGTGATGCAATAGCAAGAGTGTGCATGAGCGTTTATTACTTCGAATTATCTGAAAGACAGGTACATCGTTGTTAGGGAGGAAGATGGTAAGTTTCGTGGATGCTTCGTCGTGGGATATGATAATGTTTATGAAAATCGGTATGGCCACCACATAACCTAAAGAAGGCTCAAACACAATGATTCATTACAAACTTGAGCTGAGAAATATTTATTCATTATCTGTACAAATCAGATCTTGCGTCCTTTGATTTTTATATATTTGTGCACATTTAGGGTTTCTTTGCTGGCAAGAAGTTCCAGAAGGTATGTCCGTCACATAACCTAACGAAGGCTCAAACGCAATGATTCATTACAAACTTGGGCTGATAAATATTCATTCATTCTCTATACAGATCAGATCTCACATCCTTTGATTTTCATAATTTTGTGCACATTTAGGGCTTTCTTTGCTGTAAAGAAGTAACAGGAAGACAATTCTGTGAAACAGGATGTTACCACTCGGCTATCTTCATATGAATGCATCGTACTTCGGTACGTGAATATAAATTTTGATGCTTAGTTTTGATGCCGTGAATACAAATTTTGATGACAAGTATCTCAACAAGGATGACAGTTATAATTAAATATAATCCAAGGCATCTATCTTAATTTACAATAAAATGTTTTGTTCCATTGCATTTTTTAGCCTATTAATTGGTCGACCGAACTTGTTGTCTGGATGCATTAAATATTTGGGTAAACATTCAAGCAGGTTCAGAACCAATGCAATATATATTAGATAAAAACCCACCGCCGTCATCCATCGGATCAAAGATGAATCAAATTGAAATATCTCAACAATTGCATCCAAGATCAAAACAATTGCAGATGAAAAGCTTTTGAATGGAAGAAAAATAAAATATTCTTGTTTTTACAGAATTTTTTGAGCAGGATATAAGACAATATTGTATTTTATGAAGAAATGTTATTCAGTTGCTCATGCTTGGTCCGGTTAATAGTTCAGTTCTGACAAAAACGCTAAAACTTGTCGTTTAGCATTTTCTTATTCATCATTTACTTTCCACTTGAAAAATCCACTTGAAGATTTTCGAGAACGACTATTGCTCAGAGTAGGCGATTTATTTCCCTTGGATCCTCGGGGAATAAAATAAAGCTTCGAGAAGTAAAAAAGCTTTGATATAAAAAGGTACTGCCTAGACAAGTCAGGAAGAGTTATGAATAAATTTAATAGTAACAGTTTTTTTTAAAAACTGTTATTGTTAAGAGTTTAATCTGTTAGTTAAGAGTTACAGAGTTAGGAATAAATTTAACAATATTAACAGCATTTTAAAAAACACAATTTTATTAGCGTTCTGAAAAGTAGAATTTTCTTACTTTGTTATATTTTTTTTTACCTATTAGTCTTTAATTTACAATTCATTATTATAAATATTATGACATTTTGAAATAAATTTTCCCTCTAATTCTCTTCTAGAATGCGTCACTCGCAAGGAATCAATATTTAATTAAATTCACGAATTAGTTGCTAATTAAGTTCTGGAAATACTAAAATAGTGCACTGTCATCTAGAACACATAAATGCCCTCGGGGGAGCTTGTAACCCTTAGAGGGCGCGTCCCCGGGTTTCGGATCGGGAATGCCTCTACTGCATCTAGTAGATGGTAGAAGGGAAATAAAATACCTTCCGCGGATCAACAGGTAGAAGTCCAACCCCTTGGGTCAATGGCAATTTCTTTTTCCATGATGAGTCAGTTTTTGAAGAAGGAAGATAGAAACATAACGAGGACAATTACAAGACTGAGATCCTCCCACTTTAAAGGTATGAGGATAGATGTGAATTGTGTGAGAACGTACGCGGAATGCAGTCACTGCCTTGGGCACTGAATTGTCTCCAGACTGCATCTTCGATTACCCTGTTATCCTGAGGGCGTGTCAGGGTGTCTGCTTCTCCCCTGAGAGAGATCTGTACTCTGACAAGATCGTACGGATTGCTAAGACTGTACGGTACTTTATACTCATGGTTTTATCTGACTGACTCGATGCACACGTCATCATCATCCACACATAAATGTACATAACTTCAAACCTCTGGCACACCAGGAAGTGAGTGAGGAACTGATTATAAAACTCACTCTTTTCAAACATAAAACAAACCAAGTTAGATAGAACCCTATTAGCGCAAGATGCATACAATATTCGAATATCTTTCAGAATATCGTAGAATTCTGAATATCGGCATTCGAATATCGTAGCAATGTCGTGGAGCTTTACGATGTTGTGCGACATTTAGAATATCGTAGTGGTCATGTAGATGGTAGAAGGGAAATAAAATACCTTCCGCGGATCAACAGGTAGAAGTCCAACCCCTTGGGTGATCTTGGAGGTATCACAAAATATCTTGTGCTATTAGGGAAGCATGTTTAAACGAAATTCTTTTTCGTTTCCCAACTAATTTAGTATGCTAACATTGATAATTTTTTTCCAGAAAAAAATTATCAAATTTTCAAGCGCTATGAAATATATCATTTTTGATAAAACTAAGCATGTCATACGATATTGCCACAAAACTCTATTGTATTGTATTCAAAAATAGAACATAATGTATAATTTGCATTGAATGGTTTCCTTTCTTTCTGCGATTCTGTTTTACGTTGCTCCTGAATATTCGACAAAAATATATGGAGGATTTAAGGATTCATCCCTTCGAGAAACTGGAGGAGAACATGGTATTATTACCAGACAGAGTATAAAAACATTGATCACCGAAAATGGCGGAAAAAGTGCATCATTGTAGAGTATTTCCATGTGTGTTTTTTTACCTTCTCGTACATAAGTATACACAGAAAGAGTATTACTATCGTCTAAAAATTTGATAATCAGATTTTGAGAATTTTCGTGTTTTACACCGATCCAAAACCGAAAAATATTTTTTTGGTATTATGTCTCTCTCTCTCTCTGTTTATATGTATATATGTAAACACAATAAATGAGAAATGAAACGAGTTAGATGGATGTAATTTGATAAACGTTTCTTATACAAAATGATTTAAAGGGGATTCGAACCTCTTGTCCAAAATATCGTAGCATGATGATGTTTTAATCTTGATTCGTATATCTGTATATTATTTTTTAAAATTTACTCTAACTTATATAGCAGCGATAACGTGCAAAGAAAAAATGCATTTAATAATGTCGCAGTAACTAAGCGGTAGTAACTAATAAACGGCAGTAACTAAATAATGAAAAGTACCTTCGTAAAATATACTTTAAAGTTTTTTAAAAATTATTTTAAATTAGAGAAAAAATAATACGGAAATAAAATTCGAATAACTGAAAAGCTAATTTTTTGAATTTTAAAGTGATGTAAGAATTGTTTTTGTGCGTCTTCGAAATTGTGAAAAACGTTAAAATTGCGATTAATTTTCTTAATTAAATATCTAATTGAAATCTTAAAAACCCTTTCGTCATGAGCATCTGCTACCCAAGAAGTAACTACGTGCCAAATTTGGTAGCTTTAGGCCCAACGGTCTGCCCTGTAGAGCGATTTTTTGCATCATTCATTCACGCCGCATCACGCAGGTCACAATTTACAGACAGCATACCAGCCTATGAATAAATACATAAAGAAGATACGCATTGAATTTTGCAACAAATCCGGCAACAGGAAGATACGATTTTCCTCTTCACATATAACACATACAGTTGATTTTCCTCACAAAATATAAAAGAAAACATCTTTATTTATATATTTACTTTCAGGATTGCTATCGTCTTTGGATTTTCAAATATATTAACATGGCAGTAGCGTTCGTAATGGCTTCTTGCCTAAATTATTGAAAACCGCAACTCCACTTTACACCACTATTTTTAACCTCTTGACATGAAGCATATTCAACGGAACATAATCCTTGTTAAAAAGTACCCATTTGCGAAACATATTCTGAGATAAAAAAAGTACCCAGACAGCGCATTTCTCATTTCTTATGCCTCCTCTCCGGTACAGTTACAGGTAATAATATCCAAAAGCACCTCGAACAGTTCCATCGATCCAGTATACCCCAGAATTTTCCCAATTGCAACAGGATAAGTTCAACCATTTATCAAGAGTAAAGAACGGCCTGTTCCATGCTAAATAGCATCTTCCAGGGTTTCGAAATTTTATCCTCCTTTTTTCTTTCTAACAAATGGAAAGCAAACTAACTGCGTTCGACGCAAAAAAAAAGGCGGCAGTAACTGGAAGTTTTTGGAATGATTATTCTCAAGTGGCAGCCGTTTCTAGTTTGCTGCGTCTAATTCATTTATCTAATTTTGTCCATTTTTTTTTTAATCTTAAATTAATTTTAGAGAAGTTCCATCATCGATAATTTAGGTTAATGTTTTTAATCGGGTTAGAAGAACGCTGAATGCTTCAATTTGGCGCTTTTTTCTTAATTTTCTTAATAAAAGCGACGAAAATTGAATCCTTAATCGCTAAGTTTCTGGGCTTAAATGAGAAAGAACGAATGAGCTGAGAAAACAAAGAAGACGTCTTATTAAGGCGAATATATTTTATTATTATAGAACAATTACCGCTTCTTTTAAGTCATTATCAGGAGGCGATTACGATTTTTTTTTCAGTTAATTGTACCTTTCTTCCTTTAAGACTTATTCAAAAAGGGAAATTTCTAAAAGAATCAAATTTATAATTAATTATCTGTCCTAACTTTTAAGATAAATCTAAAACAAAAGAATTTTATTATTTTTCTCCTTTTCTTAACCATATTATAAAGTAAGATGTTTACTGAATAAAAGAAAACATAGGTGCAAAATAGAAATAATTGACTAGAATGTGGGTGACTTACAAAAATGAAGGACAAAGAATTTAAAAGATAATGTAGCAGAGTATTTGAAAAGTATCTAATGCCACATATTTTGCGTTAAGAGCTGGGATGTAAAGTCTGTTAGCTAGCCAGCCTTTGCTCAATAGTACTTAATCCATTAACTGGTACTTAAATCCATTTTTTTTAATATCTCGTATACAAAATATGCAAAGAGAAAGTATATTATCATTAAGATATTCGAATAAGATTTTGGTAAACCTATGTATTTTAGACCTCTCTAAAATCGGGTAAAAAAAACCCCAATATTTTGGAATTATGTTTGTTTGCCTGTCCACGTTTATGTGAATACGATAATACAAAAACAGAAAGATATCGTCGTAGTTCAGGCAGAAGTCACTAAGTTCACAAAAATCTTTTTACGGACTACTGAAGTAAGTTAGGAATTACAATTAATTATTCCATTACATAAATCTGTTATCTAAAAATCAGTAAATCAACCGTAGGAGCTAGAAATCTGTAAAATAATTTTTACTATTCATCATAACGGCTCAGAATTAATAAAGTTAAAACTGACCACATCTCGAAACTATAGTTTTGTTCTTAGTAGTTTCTGCCTGAACGATGATGATATATAGTCATAACATCAACTTGCAGATATATTTCAAATTTTGTTGTAAATCTGTCAAATGGAAGGCCTATCTGATATACGAACATGAAAATTCAAAAACACAAATAGCAAGCATAGATCGTATCTACGCAATAGGTCGCAAAATCTCTCAAAATTGTTTTTAAATAAAAGGCATTTTAGAACTCTAAGTTGCCAACATTTAATTGATAACTCATTTAACATAAGGAGACAACGTTGAAAGTCTGCTGACAGACTCATCTGCAGAAATTCTTTATGACAGATGAAGCCTGATGCTGTCTCATGGAAGCTAGTCAGATTTCGTATATAGTAGTAAGGTCTCAGCATTGGCGCCGGAGGGTTCCAGGTTCACAACCCGATTCCGCTGAAGATCCGTCGTGTATATGGGCCTGTTCCAAGCTAAGTCATACGTAGGCAACCAAACGATCCCCTGCTGGTGTACTGCGGAAGTTTGGAAAGGTTTGCTAGTTCAGGTGCCATCCTCGCCATCTGATTGGGGTTCAAAATTACAAGGTTCGCCCCAAAATAACCCTCGTGTTTCTTCAAAACGTTACATTAATATAACTAAACTAATTTGGAAACTAGCCTGAAGTTAAAGAAAATAACATGGTAGATTTAATCCAAAATTAATTCCATCATATATATCCGACTTTCAAGAAGAACACAAATTTAGCTGAATATCGTACTTTCACAGTAACTAAATTTCTGGTACTGCTCTTTCGATTTAATTCAGAGTATTATATCTTTTCCAATAAAACCTTCGCAATTCATATAAAGTGTTTATTGGAATAAAAGATTTAATTCTGCATTACTACTCATTTCACTGCTTATGCTACTGTTATAAACACAATCCATTTTCTTAAATGCCTTCGGCTTCATTTCTTAAAATGCGCTCTTAATGTTCTTTTCTTGGATTTTTATGGCACTCTTACCCTTTAAAACGGCAATTTTAACGACATCTCGCATTATAAACAGGAACAGAAAAAGTTGAAAGCTATTAGATCCATAATTCTCGGTACTTGACTCACTAAATTTTTTTCTAATTCCCTTTTTGGATTGAACTTTACATAACAAAATTAGAAAATGTATTGAACGATGTTCTTTATTTTTGGTTCATTTCAATAACCAGTTATGTAAAATACCCAGGTATTTATTTTTAAGGGTAAATACCCAAAATGGGCATTTACCTGGATATTTATTTTTCATTTACCTCTATTCATATCAAATACAAGCACTGCTGTGAAATATAGTGTTTCTATATAATATAAACATATATAGAATATATATTGAGCATAAAGTAAAGTACAAAAAGAAAACCCAGTAACATATGAGAATTTTAGAACTTTTATAAATTCTATATGGACCCGTCACTTAGCTCAGATTTCTATTCATCACACACTCAGGCAAGTTAATTAAATAACTTCACAAAATACACTTAAGGTGGACTGTAGACACTCGTTTATTTCTCATTGCGAGAGCCGAAAAATATCACAACACTCTCGGCGGCTGCTCGCAGAACACTAAATTAACACGTGACCAGTCGGGAGTGAGCATGCGCCAACACTATAAAAACTAAAAAAAATTATTCAGAAAAAACAAAAACGGAAAAGTATATCATGAATCTCACATAAAATACGTGGCCTAAATTTCAATCCTTTTTAATTATAATGAGTGAAATAATAATGCATTTGCTGCTTTTTAAAAATGAGAGTTATTTTAACTAAATTTAACAAAAGAAAATGTTGGGTTTGGTTTTAAAATGATAAATAGCTCGTAATCGAAACTAAAATGAAAGATACAATTGTTTATATGTAATTCTTTTCGGATTAATTAGTCAAATTATCAGATATTGCTGATGAAAAGTTCGTAGTCCTAACAGTTTTTAAAAGTGAATTATTCTGAAAGTAATATGCACTCATATTACTTTCAACAAAGGTATGTGATCTCTGTAACAAGATTTCAGAACAAGAAACGTGATTTTTTTGTTGCTGAAACTGTTGTATTATTTGACAATATATTATACACACACACTATTTACTAGTTAATAATCTGGATCATGAACATCAATACTTTAATATTCTTGAAACTCCTAATTTCGTGTAGTTGTCATGGTTGGAATTTGATGAAAAGAAAAATCATTATCTATTTTATTCCTTTCAGCACCTTTTTTAAACCAATAGGACTAGTATATTTTTTGTGTGTTTCTCCATTTTGCTTACATTACCATGTTTGTACTCAACATTACAGTACTTACATATCCTTTTTTGGATACTTTTATCCTTCTTAACATTTGAAATTCCAAACAGGTAATTTTTTTCCCATTTTATTATTATTTTTACTTTTTAACGTAAAATCTACATTGATATTAATACACTTACTCACTAAATCAAAACATGAATGGTTGACTTGCAACATGGCAATATGAGTAAATTACGAATCACAAGATTCAATGGCGATGTTTATATAACATAAGTGCTGTTAAAAATTATTATTCTATAAGTGTCATAGTTTTAAACCAGAAAAAGTAAATTATCCTCTGATGCCGTTTAAGTTTTAGAATACTTTATTCTTAATTCTGATAGCAATCGTTTTTTTATAATTTGGTCAAAACTTTAATTAAAAATTTTTATAAACTATGCATTATACAGAAATTTTGTATGTTTAATTTTGGCATTCGTAAATACTTTTCGTTATACTTTTTTTTACAAAATGCCCAGATTTTCGGTATTTTGTATAAATTTTTGTTTTATTTCGAATCGCAATTTGCAAATGTTTTTTATTAGCAAAATACCCAGTTTTTGAAATTTTATATGTTTCATTTTGAATCACCATTCAGAAATGCTTTTCTGTTGGATTTTTTTTTGAAAAATATCCACTTCGGGGATATTTATAAATTTTATATGTTTCAATTTGAATCATCATTCGCAAATACACTTTTATTTAAATATTCAGTTTAAGGGTATTTATAAATTTGATGTTTGATTTTGAATCACCATTCTCAAATACTTTTTCTGCAAAATACCCAGTTTTTGGGTATTTATAAATTTTATGTTTAATTTTGAATCACTATTCACATTTCTTTTTTTTTTGGCAAGATATCAAGTTTTTCGGAATTCATAAATTTTATATGTTTTATTGTAAATCAGCATTAGAGAAGTCTTTTCCCTCAAAACACACAGTTTTTGGGTATTTACCCAGGCCTTGGGTAAATAGCCGGGTATATACCCAAAAACTATTTACCTACCCACTTGGTATCTACCCAACCTACATCACTGGCTCTAACTGTAAAGGTTATTCAGTCACAGTAAATTATATTTAATTATCCAGTTGCACAATAGCAGTATGGGCATTTTAAGATCTCGAAGTATAAAAAGAGAAAGTATTGTAATATGGAAACAATTCGACGTCGATTCGAGTCTCCACGTTTTACACTACCCAAAGATCAAAACCCCCTTTTCGGAATTAAGTCTTTCTGCGAGCATGATAACAAACAAACGGAAAACGAAAAGAACTAGACAAATGAAACGCAGTAAGTGGTCTTGATATAAAAACTAAACAAATTTAGATCAGCACATTTTGGAGCAAATCCATTAGGGGGTTGAGTATCTGTACCTATGCGTGTGTATGTGAACTCGTTAAGTCAAAAATGCAACAAGCTAAATAAATGAAATTTGATACTAGGTCTTGACACCACAGTTGTAGATCTGAAGCAAATTTTGAACCGAATCGGTCAAAGGTAAGAGACATTAATGGCAAAGGCATTTCGCATATTGCAGGTTGTAATAACGGTAGTATAAAAAAATTAAACTGAAATCGGCATGCTGTTTTAAATCACCCATAGGATTCTTTACAGAAGTCCATGATTGCTTTTAAAGTTACTCATGAAAAGGAATAAAATGTAATTGATAAATGACAATTTTGAGCATCATAGAATTACATAATAGAAAAGAAAACAGGCACTAGCCCTCTGCAATGACATTCAATAAATCATATAATTTTATGTAGTCGGTCAAGAAAATCTTGATCGGCTTCCAGTTCTTACGACAAAAACAGTCTTTGACTTTAACACACCAATAAAGCTACACACATTTAAACCCCGTTTTAAATCAATCAGGATTGTCTGCTCTCAAATAGATCTTAATTAAATCTCCTCCCAGTAGGCGAAGAAAAGAACTGCGAGCAAAGCTTCCATTAACTGGATGTATCTGGGGAACATTCCGTCTGGTCCAGTTGGTCCCGGGAGCCAAGGTTTCAGAATTTGCCGCCGATGCAACAGCCGTTCTGGAACGGGATTAACTCCCGTTTCCTGGGCCGGTAAATAGTTTTCCTGCGACGGTAATGGCATTTCGCCATGATTTCACAAACATTCTGGAAAATAAATGGCGAGGAATTATCGCCTGGGGGGATAAGTCTGTAAGCTGGGTTTGATCGACGCTTTTACGCCGGAGGGAGATGTGCAGATAACTGAGGGTAGAGAGATTTGTTGTTTAAAAGATAAATTAAGTGTCCTTGCGAAATTGTACTGAAAGAGAAGTTTAAAAAGATTAAATGTTTCTCAATAAGAGGAAACCTCATTACCGTAAAAAAATGTTTAGATCAAAGATAAGTAACTTAAGATATTATTTTTGTGAACAATTCAAGATTTGAGTTTAAATGAATCAAGATTTAAAAGTAATTAAACTCGCTCTTTGGATTAATTATTGAATAAAATGTATCGTGTTTTCTAAAACTAAATACTTCGCCATCAAGTTTGTCTTCACCGACTTAAATTAATGTTTTTTATGCCAACACGCAATGCTAATTAGGAAACTTTGCAAAAGTCTCCATCGCTTTCTTTGAAAATAGGAAGTTAATGTTTACAATCAGTTTTCAGTTAGTTCAAAAAATCTTTTTTAAGTCATGTGAACAATAATTAGACTTTAGGAAGTACAGAAAATCTCACAGGACATTGAGATAGACAGAAACGTTTCTGTGTCCTGAGAACTCCAAATAACTGTAAAAGCGTAGCATAATTATTTTAACGGATGATGAAAGAAAATCATCTCGTCGAACGACATCCTAGATGTTGTCCTGGATATCTAACCTCGGTTCAAAATTATGAGTTCCATCCCTAAATTGGTCTAGAGTATGTCTAAACGGGACGGTAATGTAACAAATCAGATCGAAGAGCATACAGGTGTTAAGTGATAAAAAAATTGAAACCTTCTGCATGGACAACCTGATGTGTATCATGCAAACATGTTGTGCTCAGGATCCATGTTAATTAATTCTGAGTTGAATCCTAACCATGAAATACGTTCTGTATTCGATGAGTCCGCAAAATTTAAAAACGTGCGGAAATCATATCTCTTCCAAAACTGGATAAAACATTGGAAATGGATGGAACGGCCAGTGCGAAGTACAAACGAGACAACTTTGTATTGATTAACCTTGGGAGCGACTTGAAGTCATTGGAGTACAAGGAAAAAGTTGAATATCCTATTCATAGACGGGAGAGCACCGTTGGAATGTGTGCATCAAATACTCAATGAGGTCATTTGACATTTCCTCCAGGATCAAGTGATAAGGCTGAGCCAATGAATTAATTACGCATTGATAAATATCCTTTACACATGGAACTGGATCCCTTACGCATCATTGGGAGCGAGCGCATGGTTGCAATGTGCTGTCAAAATATATCAAAGGGCATCTGAATGCGTTCTCCAGGAATAGGTGAATAAGCTGCGCCAATAAATCTCTTACGCATCGAACTGAATACCTTACGCATCACCGCATCGTTGAAAAGTGCTCACAAAATGTACCAGAAGCCGGTTGACGTGTTCTCCACTAATCTAATGAGTCCCATGAACGAAAGGAATTCCCTTATTCATCGAAGAAAGTGCATCAATGGAAGTTTTCACAAAGAGTCCATTTGGCGTATTCTCTGCAGTAAGTGATTAGGTCGCGCCAATGCGTCTAATAAAATTTCCAACGTATTGAGCACAGTGGACACTTATTTCCCCCTGTGTTTCAAGGCTTATGAAGCTAGAATTTCACTCTGAAATTTTGCAGGTAGAACACGCTATCCAGATGTAACCGAACTTCTGAAATTAATCAGGGCCACATGTTCTCCCACCCGTATTGCGTGCTAGTTTGTTACAAAATTACAAAGTCCGTCCTGAAATATTTTTCGTGAAGTCTCAAAACAATACTTCAGTCTAACTAAACCTAACCAAATAAGTTTGTAACAGCTCCAATCCGTTATATCTAATAATGTAATTTGAAAACGCATGTAAAGTTGAAATGATTTTATACGCAAAAATACGCAACAAATGTTAAAGGGAAAAAAATTAAAATTTGTTTAAATGTTTGTTACTGCATTTCAGAATTCTTATTTAAAATACAGACTGACTCCTTGCAGTGGCTTAACGAGGATAAGTATTGTCCGGGACATAATATGATATTTTCGCCTCCCGTCGCCTTCAGTGATATAGTAAGAGTAAATGGCGGCCGGAAGATGGTATTATTTTTTCGCCCTCTCATCAGTTTTTACATTAACAAATTATATAGAAGTTCTCATGTTCTGTTTCCATGGTTCCCTCTTCCCTCCCCCAAGACTGGATTCCTGGTTTTATACCCCCTTGCCACCCGGTCGTCACCACTGACCTAGTAATAGTTAACCTTCCAGCGGGAGCCCCTCTATACCAACATGAAAACACGCGCGTATTTCCTAGATATGCTATTGCAAAGTATCTATTTTTAAAAGAGCAATTATTAGAATTAGGCTGCAATTGGATGAGGGTTAATATGTACAATTATTTTAAACAATATTTATTCAAAAAGGAATGGAAATAATGTAAACACAAAAAAAAAAAAAAATAACTAAAGAATAAGTGACTGACGGAAAAACAAAATAAACGAAATTGCCAATTTTTTTTAACTGAGATATTTGCATTTGTAATATAAAACTGTAAAGTCAATATGGAAGTAAGAAACAATTGAAATTTAGGTATAAAAAGCAAGAAGTCAGTTTTATAGTCATTTCAATGTAACGGTCGCGCGTATCTCTGAAATATAAATAGCAGATTCGCAGAGTTCTATTAACGCTTCGAATTCCAAATCATGTCTAACAGTTCGTCGAAAGGAGCTTTAAGAATAGCCAAACTCATACTTTCCTAGCACACTCTGGTAAAAAGATATAAAACGAAATTCTTCACTAGTGTATCTCTGACATGTACGCGCCCGCTAGAAGGCCCCGGGCATGCTATTTTTCATTACCCTCATCGTATTTGACAGTAAAAATTAGTTTAAGAGGACATGCGACTGTTAAAACTCGAAATTTTTCAATTTTATGAAGAATATATATATTATCCCCCTGTCTAATAGTTAACATTTATTACACAGGGTCAATCAATGTCCCTAACAATTTAAAACAATCCGCGTTAAAAAAAATTCCCATAATTACGAAAGTTATGAAGGAAAATATGTCAGCTCTTCAATGTAAGCAATGAACCATATCTTTTAAAGCGCTATATATCTTTTTTTTTGATATTGCTCGCACGATATCTCAAGAACTATTGAATATTTTTACATAAAATTTTTGCCGAATATGTATTTTGTTATGTTCTACAAATTGAACCACATTTCTGTACATATTTCTGCAAATAATTGGGTTTTTTTGGAGGGAGGGATAGAAAAGTAGAAATTTTAACAATTTTTATTTTAAATTGGTGTATAAAATGGTAATTAAGTTTAAATATTAATAAACTGAGGTTCAGTTTCTTAAACAGGCTGTTTTGATTACTTAGATACCCAAAATATTGTGTTTAGATAAATATTTTATCCGTAATCATGCGCGCAAGGTGACTATTTCATTTTTTCTCCAAAAATTATACCCATATTTATTACTCTCCCATATAAATATATACCAATATGAGGGTTTGAAAATGTGTGTACTATAAGAGAAAGAACAGATATTTTTCTTTAAAAAAGTGAGTTTGTGAATTGCATCGTTTCAGAGATATAATGCATCGAATTTGACAGTTTCCCACCATTTTTTCGAGGAGATTTAAGAGTCGTATGTTCCCTTAAACATACTTATGTATTGTCTACATGCCCCCCCCCCCCGAAGAATGGCGCCAAGGGCATCTATGACCCCCTTGCCCACCCCTCTTTACGCTACTTTCTCCTTGCAATTATCACTACATCTAGTGCCTGAATGGCTGTTTGTGAAGTATTTACTTTAAACACGACTCATTTGAAATAGATATTTTCTCATACTTCACCCTTCGTTCCCTTCTTTCGCCAGGTTAAGTACACAACCATTCATTCATCCAACAATTCACTCCATTAATTTGAAAATTAAACTCAAGTTCCATTCAATTATAATCATCATCCACTTTCATTACAGCCCTCATCTGCGAAAATTCGATGGCAAACTCCAGTTAATTTCACGCTACTGCTTTCCATTATAACGGCGAAAAAATGAAAAAGAAAAGTCAATAAGAACATCATAAAAAAAAATTCAAATAATATCCAAAAAATCTAGTTTAAAAAAAATAAAGAAGCGAGATCCGAATCGTATAAAAGTACGCCAATTGTAAAAACGCCCTGTAGTAAAGAATAAAGAATAAAAAAAATAAAGAAAGAAGAGAATAAAGAATCAAATAAAAATAAAATTGGAGATTGGTGTGTTGTGGCGAAGTCGGGCGGGTGGGATGCAGCTTTGTTTATTTTCAGCCCCTCCCCTCTGTCTCTTCCGTACCGCTGGATGCGAGGGAGCAGCGGTTGCCATAGAAACAGTTTCCGAGACGCTGTCGGCTCAAGGTCACCTTCGTACCAAACGATTGGATGGGGTCCACGCCCATGTGCGAGGGTTGCTGCGGTGCTCGTCCACCCC
>BGPR01028883.1:0-16677 GCA_013235015.1 Araneus ventricosus | reverse complement strand
GGGGTGGACGAGCACCGCAGCAACCCTCGCACATGGGCGTGGACCCCATCCAATCGTTTGGTACGAAGGTGACCTTGAGCCGACAGCGTCTCGGAAACTGTTTCTATGGCAACCGCTGCTCCCTCGCATCCAGCGGTACGGAAGAGACAGAGGGGAGGGGCTGAAAATAAACAAAGCTGCATCCCACCCGCCCGACTTCGCCACAACACACCAATCTCCAATTTTATTTTTATTTGATTCTTTATTCTCTTCTTTCTTTATTTTTTTTATTCTTTATTCTTTACTACAGGGCGTTTTTACAATTGGCGTACTTTTATACGATTCGGATCTCGCTTCTTTATTTTTTTTAAACTAGATTTTTTGGATATTATTTGAATTTTTTTTTATGATGTTCTTATTGACTTTTCTTTTTCATTTTTTCGCCGTTATAATGGAAAGCAGTAGCGTGAAATTAACTGGAGTTTGCCATCGAATTTTCGCAGATGAGGGCTGTAATGAAAGTGGATGATGATTATAATTGAATGGAACTTGAGTTTAATTTTCAAATTAATGGAGTGAATTGTTGGATGAATGAATGGTTGTGTACTTAACCTGGCGAAAGAAGGGAACGAAGGGTGAAGTATGAGAAAATATCTATTTCAAATGAGTCGTGTTTAAAGTAAATACTTCACAAACAGCCATTCAGGCACTAGATGTAGTGATAATTGCAAGGAGAAAGTAGCGTAAAGAGGGGTGGGCAAGGGGGTCATAGATGCCCTTGGCGCCATTCTTCGGGGGGGGGGGGCATGTAGACAATACATAAGTATGTTTAAGGGAACATACGACTCTTAAATCTCCTCGAAAAAATGGTGGGAAACTGTCAAATTCGATGCATTATATCTCTGAAACGATGCAATTCACAAACTCACTTTTTTAAAGAAAAATATCTGTTCTTTCTCTTATAGTACACACATTTTCAAACCCTCATATTGGTATATATTTATATGGGAGAGTAATAAATATGGGTATAATTTTTGGAGAAAAAATGAAATAGTCACCTTGCGCGCATGATTACGGATAAAATATTTATCTAAACACAATATTTTGGGTATCTAAGTAATCAAAACAGCCTGTTTAAGAAACTGAACCTCAGTTTATTAATATTTAAACTTAATTACCATTTTATACACCAATTTAAAATAAAAATTGTTAAAATTTCTACTTTTCTATCCCTCCCTCCAAAAAAACCCAATTATTTGCAGAAATATGTACAGAAATGTGGTTCAATTTGTAGAACATAACAAAATACATATTCGGCAAAAATTTTATGTAAAAATATTCAATAGTTCTTGAGATATCGTGCGAGCAATATCAAAAAAAAAGATATATAGCGCTTTAAAAGATATGGTTCATTGCTTACATTGAAGAGCTGACATATTTTCCTTCATAACTTTCGTAATTATGGGAATTTTTTTTAACGCGGATTGTTTTAAATTGTTAGGGACATTGATTGACCCTGTGTAATAAATGTTAACTATTAGACAGGGGGATAATATATATATTCTTCATAAAATTGAAAAATTTCGAGTTTTAACAGTCGCATGTCCTCTTAAACTAATTTTTACTGTCAAATACGATGAGGGTAATGAAAAATAGCATGCCCGGGGCCTTCTAGCGGGCGCGTACATGTCAGAGATACACTAGTGAAGAATTTCGTTTTATATCTTTTTACCAGAGTGTGCTAGGAAAGTATGAGTTTGGCTATTCTTAAAGCTCCTTTCGACGAACTGTTAGACATGATTTGGAATTCGAAGCGTTAATAGAACTCTGCGAATCTGCTATTTATATTTCAGAGATACGCGCGACCGTTACATTGAAATGACTATAAAACTGACTTCTTGCTTTTTATACCTAAATTTCAATTGTTTCTTACTTCCATATTGACTTTACAGTTTTATATTACAAATGCAAATATCTCAGTTAAAAAAAATTGGCAATTTCGTTTATTTTGTTTTTCCGTCAGTCACTTATTCTTTAGTTATTTTTTTTTTTTTTTGTGTTTACATTATTTCCATTCCTTTTTGAATAAATATTGTTTAAAATAATTGTACATATTAACCCTCATCCAATTGCAGCCTAATTCTAATAATTGCTCTTTTAAAAATAGATACTTTGCAATAGCATATCTAGGAAATACGCGCGTGTTTTCATGTTGGTATAGAGGGGCTCCCGCTGGAAGGTTAACTATTACTAGGTCAGTGGTGACGACCGGGTGGCAAGGGGGTATAAAACCAGGAATCCAGTCTTGGGGGAGGGAAGAGGGAACCATGGAAACAGAACATGAGAACTTCTATATAATTTGTTAATGTAAAAACTGATGAGAGGGCGAAAAAATAATACCATCTTCCGGCCGCCATTTACTCTTACTATATCACTGAAGGCGACGGGAGGCGAAAATATCATATTATGTCCCGGACAATACTTATCCTCGTTAAGCCACTGCAAGGAGTCAGTCTGTATTTTAAATAAGAATTCTGAAATGCAGTAACAAACATTTAAACAAATTTTAATTTTTTTCCCTTTAACATTTGTTGCGTATTTTTGCGTATAAAATCATTTCAACTTTACATGCGTTTTCAAATTACATTATTAGATATAACGGATTGGAGCTGTTACAAACTTATTTGGTTAGGTTTAGTTAGACTGAAGTATTGTTTTGAGACTTCACGAAAAATATTTCAGGACGGACTTTGTAATTTTGTAACAAACTAGCACGCAATACGGGTGGGAGAACATGTGGCCCTGATTAATTTCAGAAGTTCGGTTACATCTGGATAGCGTGTTCTACCTGCAAAATTTCAGAGTGAAATTCTAGCTTCATAAGCCTTGAAACACAGGGGGAAATAAGTGTCCACTGTGCTCAATACGTTGGAAATTTTATTAGACGCATTGGCGCGACCTAATCACTTACTGCAGAGAATACGCCAAATGGACTCTTTGTGAAAACTTCCATTGATGCACTTTCTTCGATGAATAAGGGAATTCCTTTCGTTCATGGGACTCATTAGATTAGTGGAGAACACGTCAACCGGCTTCTGGTACATTTTGTGAGCACTTTTCAACGATGCGGTGATGCGTAAGGTATTCAGTTCGATGCGTAAGAGATTTATTGGCGCAGCTTATTCACCTATTCCTGGAGAACGCATTCAGATGCCCTTTGATATATTTTGACAGCACATTGCAACCATGCGCTCGCTCCCAATGATGCGTAAGGGATCCAGTTCCATGTGTAAAGGATATTTATCAATGCGTAATTAATTCATTGGCTCAGCCTTATCACTTGATCCTGGAGGAAATGTCAAATGACCTCATTGAGTATTTGATGCACACATTCCAACGGTGCTCTCCCGTCTATGAATAGGATATTCAACTTTTTCCTTGTACTCCAATGACTTCAAGTCGCTCCCAAGGTTAATCAATACAAAGTTGTCTCGTTTGTACTTCGCACTGGCCGTTCCATCCATTTCCAATGTTTTATCCAGTTTTGGAAGAGATATGATTTCCGCACGTTTTTAAATTTTGCGGACTCATCGAATACAGAACGTATTTCATGGTTAGGATTCAACTCAGAATTAATTAACATGGATCCTGAGCACAACATGTTTGCATGATACACATCAGGTTGTCCATGCAGAAGGTTTCAATTTTTTTATCACTTAACACCTGTATGCTCTTCGATCTGATTTGTTACATTACCGTCCCGTTTAGACATACTCTAGACCAATTTAGGGATGGAACTCATAATTTTGAACCGAGGTTAGATATCCAGGACAACATCTAGGATGTCGTTCGACGAGATGATTTTCTTTCATCATCCGTTAAAATAATTATGCTACGCTTTTACAGTTATTTGGAGTTCTCAGGACACAGAAACGTTTCTGTCTATCTCAATGTCCTGTGAGATTTTCTGTACTTCCTAAAGTCTAATTATTGTTCACATGACTTAAAAAAGATTTTTTGAACTAACTGAAAACTGATTGTAAACATTAACTTCCTATTTTCAAAGAAAGCGATGGAGACTTTTGCAAAGTTTCCTAATTAGCATTGCGTGTTGGCATAAAAAACATTAATTTAAGTCGGTGAAGACAAACTTGATGGCGAAGTATTTAGTTTTAGAAAACACGATACATTTTATTCAATAATTAATCCAAAGAGCGAGTTTAATTACTTTTAAATCTTGATTCATTTAAACTCAAATCTTGAATTGTTCACAAAAATAATATCTTAAGTTACTTATCTTTGATCTAAACATTTTTTTACGGTAATGAGGTTTCCTCTTATTGAGAAACATTTAATCTTTTTAAACTTCTCTTTCAGTACAATTTCGCAAGGACACTTAATTTATCTTTTAAACAACAAATCTCTCTACCCTCAGTTATCTGCACATCTCCCTCCGGCGTAAAAGCGTCGATCAAACCCAGCTTACAGACTTATCCCCCCAGGCGATAATTCCTCGCCATTTATTTTCCAGAATGTTTGTGAAATCATGGCGAAATGCCATTACCGTCGCAGGAAAACTATTTACCGGCCCAGGAAACGGGAGTTAATCCCGTTCCAGAACGGCTGTTGCATCGGCGGCAAATTCTGAAACCTTGGCTCCCGGGACCAACTGGACCAGACGGAATGTTCCCCAGATACATCCAGTTAATGGAAGCTTTGCTCGCAGTTCTTTTCTTCGCCTACTGGGAGGAGATTTAATTAAGATCTATTTGAGAGCAGACAATCCTGATTGATTTAAAACGGGGTTTAAATGTGTGTAGCTTTATTGGTGTGTTAAAGTCAAAGACTGTTTTTGTCGTAAGAACTGGAAGCCGATCAAGATTTTCTTGACCGACTACATAAAATTATATGATTTATTGAATGTCATTGCAGAGGGCTAGTGCCTGTTTTCTTTTCTATTATGTAATTCTATGATGCTCAAAATTGTCATTTATCAATTACATTTTATTCCTTTTCATGAGTAACTTTAAAAGCAATCATGGACTTCTGTAAAGAATCCTATGGGTGATTTAAAACAGCATGCCGATTTCAGTTTAATTTTTTTATACTACCGTTATTACAACCTGCAATATGCGAAATGCCTTTGCCATTAATGTCTCTTACCTTTGACCGATTCGGTTCAAAATTTGCTTCAGATCTACAACTGTGGTGTCAAGACCTAGTATCAAATTTCATTTATTTAGCTTGTTGCATTTTTGACTTAACGAGTTCACATACACACGCATAGGTACAGATACTCAACCCCCTAATGGATTTGCTCCAAAATGTGCTGATCTAAATTTGTTTAGTTTTTATATCAAGACCACTTACTGCGTTTCATTTGTCTAGTTCTTTTCGTTTTCCGTTTGTTTGTTATCATGCTCGCAGAAAGACTTAATTCCGAAAAGGGGGTTTTGATCTTTGGGTAGTGTAAAACGTGGAGACTCGAATCGACGTCGAATTGTTTCCATATTACAATACTTTCTCTTTTTATACTTCGAGATCTTAAAATGCCCATACTGCTATTGTGCAACTGGATAATTAAATATAATTTACTGTGACTGAATAACCTTTACAGTTAGAGCCAGTGATGTAGGTTGGGTAGATACCAAGTGGGTAGGTAAATAGTTTTTGGGTATATACCCGGCTATTTACCCAAGGCCTGGGTAAATACCCAAAAACTGTGTGTTTTGAGGGAAAAGACTTCTCTAATGCTGATTTACAATAAAACATATAAAATTTATGAATTCCGAAAAACTTGATATCTTGCCAAAAAAAAAAGAAATGTGAATAGTGATTCAAAATTAAACATAAAATTTATAAATACCCAAAAACTGGGTATTTTGCAGAAAAAGTATTTGAGAATGGTGATTCAAAATCAAACATCAAATTTATAAATACCCTTAAACTGAATATTTAAATAAAAGTGTATTTGCGAATGATGATTCAAATTGAAACATATAAAATTTATAAATATCCCCGAAGTGGATATTTTTCAAAAAAAAATCCAACAGAAAAGCATTTCTGAATGGTGATTCAAAATGAAACATATAAAATTTCAAAAACTGGGTATTTTGCTAATAAAAAACATTTGCAAATTGCGATTCGAAATAAAACAAAAATTTATACAAAATACCGAAAATCTGGGCATTTTGTAAAAAAAAGTATAACGAAAAGTATTTACGAATGCCAAAATTAAACATACAAAATTTCTGTATAATGCATAGTTTATAAAAATTTTTAATTAAAGTTTTGACCAAATTATAAAAAAACGATTGCTATCAGAATTAAGAATAAAGTATTCTAAAACTTAAACGGCATCAGAGGATAATTTACTTTTTCTGGTTTAAAACTATGACACTTATAGAATAATAATTTTTAACAGCACTTATGTTATATAAACATCGCCATTGAATCTTGTGATTCGTAATTTACTCATATTGCCATGTTGCAAGTCAACCATTCATGTTTTGATTTAGTGAGTAAGTGTATTAATATCAATGTAGATTTTACGTTAAAAAGTAAAAATAATAATAAAATGGGAAAAAAATTACCTGTTTGGAATTTCAAATGTTAAGAAGGATAAAAGTATCCAAAAAAGGATATGTAAGTACTGTAATGTTGAGTACAAACATGGTAATGTAAGCAAAATGGAGAAACACACAAAAAATATACTAGTCCTATTGGTTTAAAAAAGGTGCTGAAAGGAATAAAATAGATAATGATTTTTCTTTTCATCAAATTCCAACCATGACAACTACACGAAATTAGGAGTTTCAAGAATATTAAAGTATTGATGTTCATGATCCAGATTATTAACTAGTAAATAGTGTGTGTGTATAATATATTGTCAAATAATACAACAGTTTCAGCAACAAAAAAATCACGTTTCTTGTTCTGAAATCTTGTTACAGAGATCACATACCTTTGTTGAAAGTAATATGAGTGCATATTACTTTCAGAATAATTCACTTTTAAAAACTGTTAGGACTACGAACTTTTCATCAGCAATATCTGATAATTTGACTAATTAATCCGAAAAGAATTACATATAAACAATTGTATCTTTCATTTTAGTTTCGATTACGAGCTATTTATCATTTTAAAACCAAACCCAACATTTTCTTTTGTTAAATTTAGTTAAAATAACTCTCATTTTTAAAAAGCAGCAAATGCATTATTATTTCACTCATTATAATTAAAAAGGATTGAAATTTAGGCCACGTATTTTATGTGAGATTCATGATATACTTTTCCGTTTTTGTTTTTTCTGAATAATTTTTTTTAGTTTTTATAGTGTTGGCGCATGCTCACTCCCGACTGGTCACGTGTTAATTTAGTGTTCTGCGAGCAGCCGCCGAGAGTGTTGTGATATTTTTCGGCTCTCGCAATGAGAAATAAACGAGTGTCTACAGTCCACCTTAAGTGTATTTTGTGAAGTTATTTAATTAACTTGCCTGAGTGTGTGATGAATAGAAATCTGAGCTAAGTGACGGGTCCATATAGAATTTATAAAAGTTCTAAAATTCTCATATGTTACTGGGTTTTCTTTTTGTACTTTACTTTATGCTCAATATATATTCTATATATGTTTATATTATATAGAAACACTATATTTCACAGCAGTGCTTGTATTTGATATGAATAGAGGTAAATGAAAAATAAATATCCAGGTAAATGCCCATTTTGGGTATTTACCCTTAAAAATAAATACCTGGGTATTTTACATAACTGGTTATTGAAATGAACCAAAAATAAAGAACATCGTTCAATACATTTTCTAATTTTGTTATGTAAAGTTCAATCCAAAAAGGGAATTAGAAAAAAATTTAGTGAGTCAAGTACCGAGAATTATGGATCTAATAGCTTTCAACTTTTTCTGTTCCTGTTTATAATGCGAGATGTCGTTAAAATTGCCGTTTTAAAGGGTAAGAGTGCCATAAAAATCCAAGAAAAGAACATTAAGAGCGCATTTTAAGAAATGAAGCCGAAGGCATTTAAGAAAATGGATTGTGTTTATAACAGTAGCATAAGCAGTGAAATGAGTAGTAATGCAGAATTAAATCTTTTATTCCAATAAACACTTTATATGAATTGCGAAGGTTTTATTGGAAAAGATATAATACTCTGAATTAAATCGAAAGAGCAGTACCAGAAATTTAGTTACTGTGAAAGTACGATATTCAGCTAAATTTGTGTTCTTCTTGAAAGTCGGATATATATGATGGAATTAATTTTGGATTAAATCTACCATGTTATTTTCTTTAACTTCAGGCTAGTTTCCAAATTAGTTTAGTTATATTAATGTAACGTTTTGAAGAAACACGAGGGTTATTTTGGGGCGAACCTTGTAATTTTGAACCCCAATCAGATGGCGAGGATGGCACCTGAACTAGCAAACCTTTCCAAACTTCCGCAGTACACCAGCAGGGGATCGTTTGGTTGCCTACGTATGACTTAGCTTGGAACAGGCCCATATACACGACGGATCTTCAGCGGAATCGGGTTGTGAACCTGGAACCCTCCGGCGCCAATGCTGAGACCTTACTACTATATACGAAATCTGACTAGCTTCCATGAGACAGCATCAGGCTTCATCTGTCATAAAGAATTTCTGCAGATGAGTCTGTCAGCAGACTTTCAACGTTGTCTCCTTATGTTAAATGAGTTATCAATTAAATGTTGGCAACTTAGAGTTCTAAAATGCCTTTTATTTAAAAACAATTTTGAGAGATTTTGCGACCTATTGCGTAGATACGATCTATGCTTGCTATTTGTGTTTTTGAATTTTCATGTTCGTATATCAGATAGGCCTTCCATTTGACAGATTTACAACAAAATTTGAAATATATCTGCAAGTTGATGTTATGACTATATATCATCATCGTTCAGGCAGAAACTACTAAGAACAAAACTATAGTTTCGAGATGTGGTCAGTTTTAACTTTATTAATTCTGAGCCGTTATGATGAATAGTAAAAATTATTTTACAGATTTCTAGCTCCTACGGTTGATTTACTGATTTTTAGATAACAGATTTATGTAATGGAATAATTAATTGTAATTCCTAACTTACTTCAGTAGTCCGTAAAAAGATTTTTGTGAACTTAGTGACTTCTGCCTGAACTACGACGATATCTTTCTGTTTTTGTATTATCGTATTCACATAAACGTGGACAGGCAAACAAACATAATTCCAAAATATTGGGGTTTTTTTTACCCGATTTTAGAGAGGTCTAAAATACATAGGTTTACCAAAATCTTATTCGAATATCTTAATGATAATATACTTTCTCTTTGCATATTTTGTATACGAGATATTAAAAAAAATGGATTTAAGTACCAGTTAATGGATTAAGTACTATTGAGCAAAGGCTGGCTAGCTAACAGACTTTACATCCCAGCTCTTAACGCAAAATATGTGGCATTAGATACTTTTCAAATACTCTGCTACATTATCTTTTAAATTCTTTGTCCTTCATTTTTGTAAGTCACCCACATTCTAGTCAATTATTTCTATTTTGCACCTATGTTTTCTTTTATTCAGTAAACATCTTACTTTATAATATGGTTAAGAAAAGGAGAAAAATAATAAAATTCTTTTGTTTTAGATTTATCTTAAAAGTTAGGACAGATAATTAATTATAAATTTGATTCTTTTAGAAATTTCCCTTTTTGAATAAGTCTTAAAGGAAGAAAGGTACAATTAACTGAAAAAAAAATCGTAATCGCCTCCTGATAATGACTTAAAAGAAGCGGTAATTGTTCTATAATAATAAAATATATTCGCCTTAATAAGACGTCTTCTTTGTTTTCTCAGCTCATTCGTTCTTTCTCATTTAAGCCCAGAAACTTAGCGATTAAGGATTCAATTTTCGTCGCTTTTATTAAGAAAATTAAGAAAAAAGCGCCAAATTGAAGCATTCAGCGTTCTTCTAACCCGATTAAAAACATTAACCTAAATTATCGATGATGGAACTTCTCTAAAATTAATTTAAGATTAAAAAAAAAATGGACAAAATTAGATAAATGAATTAGACGCAGCAAACTAGAAACGGCTGCCACTTGAGAATAATCATTCCAAAAACTTCCAGTTACTGCCGCCTTTTTTTTTGCGTCGAACGCAGTTAGTTTGCTTTCCATTTGTTAGAAAGAAAAAAGGAGGATAAAATTTCGAAACCCTGGAAGATGCTATTTAGCATGGAACAGGCCGTTCTTTACTCTTGATAAATGGTTGAACTTATCCTGTTGCAATTGGGAAAATTCTGGGGTATACTGGATCGATGGAACTGTTCGAGGTGCTTTTGGATATTATTACCTGTAACTGTACCGGAGAGGAGGCATAAGAAATGAGAAATGCGCTGTCTGGGTACTTTTTTTATCTCAGAATATGTTTCGCAAATGGGTACTTTTTAACAAGGATTATGTTCCGTTGAATATGCTTCATGTCAAGAGGTTAAAAATAGTGGTGTAAAGTGGAGTTGCGGTTTTCAATAATTTAGGCAAGAAGCCATTACGAACGCTACTGCCATGTTAATATATTTGAAAATCCAAAGACGATAGCAATCCTGAAAGTAAATATATAAATAAAGATGTTTTCTTTTATATTTTGTGAGGAAAATCAACTGTATGTGTTATATGTGAAGAGGAAAATCGTATCTTCCTGTTGCCGGATTTGTTGCAAAATTCAATGCGTATCTTCTTTATGTATTTATTCATAGGCTGGTATGCTGTCTGTAAATTGTGACCTGCGTGATGCGGCGTGAATGAATGATGCAAAAAATCGCTCTACAGGGCAGACCGTTGGGCCTAAAGCTACCAAATTTGGCACGTAGTTACTTCTTGGGTAGCAGATGCTCATGACGAAAGGGTTTTTAAGATTTCAATTAGATATTTAATTAAGAAAATTAATCGCAATTTTAACGTTTTTCACAATTTCGAAGACGCACAAAAACAATTCTTACATCACTTTAAAATTCAAAAAATTAGCTTTTCAGTTATTCGAATTTTATTTCCGTATTATTTTTTCTCTAATTTAAAATAATTTTTAAAAAACTTTAAAGTATATTTTACGAAGGTACTTTTCATTATTTAGTTACTGCCGTTTATTAGTTACTACCGCTTAGTTACTGCGACATTATTAAATGCATTTTTTCTTTGCACGTTATCGCTGCTATATAAGTTAGAGTAAATTTTAAAAAATAATATACAGATATACGAATCAAGATTAAAACATCATCATGCTACGATATTTTGGACAAGAGGTTCGAATCCCCTTTAAATCATTTTGTATAAGAAACGTTTATCAAATTACATCCATCTAACTCGTTTCATTTCTCATTTATTGTGTTTACATATATACATATAAACAGAGAGAGAGAGAGACATAATACCAAAAAAATATTTTTCGGTTTTGGATCGGTGTAAAACACGAAAATTCTCAAAATCTGATTATCAAATTTTTAGACGATAGTAATACTCTTTCTGTGTATACTTATGTACGAGAAGGTAAAAAAACACACATGGAAATACTCTACAATGATGCACTTTTTCCGCCATTTTCGGTGATCAATGTTTTTATACTCTGTCTGGTAATAATACCATGTTCTCCTCCAGTTTCTCGAAGGGATGAATCCTTAAATCCTCCATATATTTTTGTCGAATATTCAGGAGCAACGTAAAACAGAATCGCAGAAAGAAAGGAAACCATTCAATGCAAATTATACATTATGTTCTATTTTTGAATACAATACAATAGAGTTTTGTGGCAATATCGTATGACATGCTTAGTTTTATCAAAAATGATATATTTCATAGCGCTTGAAAATTTGATAATTTTTTTCTGGAAAAAAATTATCAATGTTAGCATACTAAATTAGTTGGGAAACGAAAAAGAATTTCGTTTAAACATGCTTCCCTAATAGCACAAGATATTTTGTGATACCTCCAAGATCACCCAAGGGGTTGGACTTCTACCTGTTGATCCGCGGAAGGTATTTTATTTCCCTTCTACCATCTACATGACCACTACGATATTCTAAATGTCGCACAACATCGTAAAGCTCCACGACATTGCTACGATATTCGAATGCCGATATTCAGAATTCTACGATATTCTGAAAGATATTCGAATATTGTATGCATCTTGCGCTAATAGGGTTCTATCTAACTTGGTTTGTTTTATGTTTGAAAAGAGTGAGTTTTATAATCAGTTCCTCACTCACTTCCTGGTGTGCCAGAGGTTTGAAGTTATGTACATTTATGTGTGGATGATGATGACGTGTGCATCGAGTCAGTCAGATAAAACCATGAGTATAAAGTACCGTACAGTCTTAGCAATCCGTACGATCTTGTCAGAGTACAGATCTCTCTCAGGGGAGAAGCAGACACCCTGACACGCCCTCAGGATAACAGGGTAATCGAAGATGCAGTCTGGAGACAATTCAGTGCCCAAGGCAGTGACTGCATTCCGCGTACGTTCTCACACAATTCACATCTATCCTCATACCTTTAAAGTGGGAGGATCTCAGTCTTGTAATTGTCCTCGTTATGTTTCTATCTTCCTTCTTCAAAAACTGACTCATCATGGAAAAAGAAATTGCCATTGACCCAAGGGGTTGGACTTCTACCTGTTGATCCGCGGAAGGTATTTTATTTCCCTTCTACCATCTACTAGATGCAGTAGAGGCATTCCCGATCCGAAACCCGGGGACGCGCCCTCTAAGGGTTACAAGCTCCCCCGAGGGCATTTATGTGTTCTAGATGACAGTGCACTATTTTAGTATTTCCAGAACTTAATTAGCAACTAATTCGTGAATTTAATTAAATATTGATTCCTTGCGAGTGACGCATTCTAGAAGAGAATTAGAGGGAAAATTTATTTCAAAATGTCATAATATTTATAATAATGAATTGTAAATTAAAGACTAATAGGTAAAAAAAAATATAACAAAGTAAGAAAATTCTACTTTTCAGAACGCTAATAAAATTGTGTTTTTTAAAATGCTGTTAATATTGTTAAATTTATTCCTAACTCTGTAACTCTTAACTAACAGATTAAACTCTTAACAATAACAGTTTTTAAAAAAAACTGTTACTATTAAATTTATTCATAACTCTTCCTGACTTGTCTAGGCAGTACCTTTTTATATCAAAGCTTTTTTACTTCTCGAAGCTTTATTTTATTCCCCGAGGATCCAAGGGAAATAAATCGCCTACTCTGAGCAATAGTCGTTCTCGAAAATCTTCAAGTGGATTTTTCAAGTGGAAAGTAAATGATGAATAAGAAAATGCTAAACGACAAGTTTTAGCGTTTTTGTCAGAACTGAACTATTAACCGGACCAAGCATGAGCAACTGAATAACATTTCTTCATAAAATACAATATTGTCTTATATCCTGCTCAAAAAATTCTGTAAAAACAAGAATATTTTATTTTTCTTCCATTCAAAAGCTTTTCATCTGCAATTGTTTTGATCTTGGATGCAATTGTTGAGATATTTCAATTTGATTCATCTTTGATCCGATGGATGACGGCGGTGGGTTTTTATCTAATATATATTGCATTGGTTCTGAACCTGCTTGAATGTTTACCCAAATATTTAATGCATCCAGACAACAAGTTCGGTCGACCAATTAATAGGCTAAAAAATGCAATGGAACAAAACATTTTATTGTAAATTAAGATAGATGCCTTGGATTATATTTAATTATAACTGTCATCCTTGTTGAGATACTTGTCATCAAAATTTGTATTCACGGCATCAAAACTAAGCATCAAAATTTATATTCACGTACCGAAGTACGATGCATTCATATGAAGATAGCCGAGTGGTAACATCCTGTTTCACAGAATTGTCTTCCTGTTACTTCTTTACAGCAAAGAAAGCCCTAAATGTGCACAAAATTATGAAAATCAAAGGATGTGAGATCTGATCTGTATAGAGAATGAATGAATATTTATCAGCCCAAGTTTGTAATGAATCATTGCGTTTGAGCCTTCGTTAGGTTATGTGACGGACATACCTTCTGGAACTTCTTGCCAGCAAAGAAACCCTAAATGTGCACAAATATATAAAAATCAAAGGACGCAAGATCTGATTTGTACAGATAATGAATAAATATTTCTCAGCTCAAGTTTGTAATGAATCATTGTGTTTGAGCCTTCTTTAGGTTATGTGGTGGCCATACCGATTTTCATAAACATTATCATATCCCACGACGAAGCATCCACGAAACTTACCATCTTCCTCCCTAACAACGATGTACCTGTCTTTCAGATAATTCGAAGTAATAAACGCTCATGCACACTCTTGCTATTGCATCACAGCCGCAGCGTAAACTGCTACTGGAACTAACTTCCTGGACAGCCCATGCATTATTTGTTTGATTTTTTAAAGGGAAGAAGAAATAAAAATGAAAGTGTACCATTTTATATACTCGAGACATTTCTAATTAAATGAAATTCCACTTCGCGAAAGAGCGGAATTGCTATTTTTTTCGATAATACATCAGAAAAGATGTTTAAAAGTGACTGTGGAGAGTCGTGGCTCGGAGACAAGATTTAAAACACGAAATTCATGTGTTTGTGTTTTGACAGAAAATGATATTTACCACCACTAAAAGTACGCCAACGGTTTGACTCCTCATTTAAATACTGCAATTAGTACAGATACATTATTTTTTAATAATTTGGTAACCTTGGTATTATATAATTATATTTGCGAGAGCGAATATTTATTCTTCACTTACTCTTGAACCAAATCTGGTGGATAAAATTTTTGCACTTTTTACATGCTTTTATTTTACTTGACTTGATTTCATATTTGTAGAGATAAAATTTTATAATCGACTTTTTCATGTACCAACTTTCTGAAATTTTGAGGAGTTTTCTGTTCCCGATGACAATACACTATTTTCATTTTTTCAAAACTTTATTATCAGTTTAAAGATTAATTTTATTAAAATTCGGATTCCTTGTGAGAGAAGACAGCTTTTTGACAGGGAATTGGAGTAAAAATTAGTTTTAAGATTAAACAATGTTTAAAATAATGAATTATGCAATATATTAAAATGAAAAATAAGAAAACGAAAATAAAAAAAAACATTTTTAGTGTACTAAAAAGTCGAAAAGAGTTTTTTTGAATAAAAATCTCGGGTGTCAAAAAAATTATGAAATCTTGAGACACTGGAAAAATACTACAAAGAAAGTAAGCCGTAATATTTATCATAAGAGAGAAAATTCCTAAAAATGCATTAAAAATTAAAATATATTATAATTGCAATTAAAATTCCAATTTTCTTAGTCTTTTTATTTGCACCTCACGCTTTTACCTTTTCTGGCGTCCATTTCATACTTTTCTCTTTTACTTTAGCTAACAAGCGGTCCATTCTTTTTTAAACTAATCATTTGAACTAAACGCCTACATTTTTGTCGGGCAAAGAGATAGCATTGCTAGGAAATATAAAAGCTACTGACAGTTCTTTTGGAACGACATATGTGTTATGTAAAGTTTTATGACATTTAATTGCCATCAGCCAGTGGCGCAGCGACCGGGGGCAAGGGGGGTATAGATGCTCTCAGCGCCAGTTTTAGGGGCACCATGAACTCAAAACATTAGAACACTATGCCATTTTTAAAGAAAAATATTATGAGGGGCGTAAAAATATACCATGCCTTACATCGCTCCTGAAAGTTCTTGCGGTTCTCCAGCCAAACTCAACTACTGACCGTGAAATCCTGAACATCTGGAGCTCCTTAACAACCGAAGTTGCAATCTCTTGGGTTAAAGGACATTCGGGGTTACTAGGGAACGAAGTTGCTGACCAGTTAGCCAAGCAGGGTACTCATGGCAGTACTCTCAACATCAATATCGATCTCTCTAAATCTTGCCTTATAAAAATCTCAAAAAGTTTTCCCTTGAAATCTGGCAGGATAGATGGAATCTTTCGGAATCGGTACGGCAAACCTTCCTTTTCGTACCTGAAGTCAACATTAATCGAGCTTCATTCAACTCAAGAACCAACCAGTTCATCACAGGACATAGGCCGTTCGTGACCTGTCTTCAAAGGTTCGGTTTATGTTCACACGATCGATGCGTTTGCGGTACTAAAGGTGATCCAAACCACTACGCAACAGTCTGCCCAGTGAAGACATTCAGTGCAGACTGTTTCAGTTTACTTTTTGTATTTGTTATTATTGTTGTTTTAATTTTTTCCCTTTTCTTTTGTATTTCATCTTTACGCTGAGAGGGTTTTGTATAACCGTAAACCTTATCTGGTCGGTTCTCTTCCGGTGGAATAATAATAATAATAATAGTACCATTGAGTCATTGGTGGTGTATAAAGAAAAGTCGGGAGGACGAGGAGACATTGGAGTCGACTGGTGTATAAAGAAAATATCAGATTCCCTGAGCTCAATTTATTCTCGTTACGCCACTGGTCATGGTGACAAAAGGGTTAAAGCTTTTATATCACTTTTTAAACACAAAAACAATGAAGTGGCGAAAACAAAACCATGGCCCGATCGCCTTTTATACAAGCTAAGCCACTAATGTTGAAGGGGACGGGGAGGAGGCGAAAAATCATATTATGACCAGGGTGCCACCTACCCTAGCTACGCCACTGCCATCAGCACCTCTTTTAATTAAATTCCAATTTCT